>SCDT01000679.1:0-30211 GCA_004143765.1 Drosophila melanica | reverse complement strand
AATATATTTTCTATACATATAAATTTTTTAACAACTGAGATAAATCTATCTTTCTATTTATCTATCAATTTTTTTTTTGTTGAGTATTATTGCTGTAGTTGTCCTGCAAACAGAGTATCGCGCAGTTGTTTGCATCCGTGTTAATCCTATTTTTTTATTGGGAAAACTCGCTCAAAATTCAATTTGCAGATTGGCCAAAACTTAAAGCGACGACGATGCAGCTCATGAATTTAAAATGAAATTAAAACGTTGCTCAAATATAATGACGCCAGCAACAACAACAGCAAAAGTAGCAGCAGCAGCAGCAGCAGCAGTAGCAGCAATAGAAGAAACAGCAAGTGTAGCAGCAACATCAGCCGTGTTCCGTTCGTGACTGCAACTACTTAAAATTTTGCAGTTTGCTGAATGGAAAAGAGGGGAGACAGAAAAGTTTAGGGCGGGATGGCACACTACTGGAAAACTACTGCTGCTGCTGCTGCTGCTATTTGTGGGCGTCTGACAGCCAAGAGATTACTCTGCAGCACGGCAGGACTTAGTGATGTAAGCATTGCCAGTCTGCTGCCGCCTCTTCCTTTCCCTTTCCCTCTTCGTTTCCCTCCTCTGGCAATGCCTCAATTAAGTCGAAGCAAATAGCTGAACAATTCGTGTGGGCGAGGCAGCTGCTGGTGCAGACCATGCTAACACATCACCCTGAGTAACAACTGCATCTGTCATTATAATACACCCACGTTCACACACAAACACACCTAAGCACAGACACCCACAGCCACACCCACCCAACGCACACTGAAAGAAATATAAATACTAAGCTTGGCCAAACTTTTGGTTACTTGAAAATTCAATTTTACGCAATATGCGCAAATCGTGATTAAAATCCTGTGCGTGCTGCTCGCTCATTGCATACTTTTGCGGCTGCCGTCGGCACCCGCCCCCCGGCCGAGTCGCCACCAAGCTCCTCACACTGTGGGATAAATAACCGCCCATTGTTGCGTAAATTAATAACTCAAGCCTCCGCTTGAGGCTTTTGATTGCGGTGCTTGCTGTGCTTATTATAAATTAATAAGTGAAGTGCCGAAGATAAATATCAGCTAGACAACATCTAAATGGAACAATTACAAGCACACTTCTTAAAATCAATTTGTGAAATCAATTTGTAATTTCAAAATCAATTTGTGAAAATTCGCATACAAGCATTAAAGGCTCTATTTTTATTATGCTATCAATTTCATAAACATAAAAAATAAATTACTCAAATTTATTAAGAAACAAACATTTTACGACTAAGAGATACCCTGAACTTTGAGATATGTCTAACAAACATTTCTTGGATTTTAGTCAGTGGCTGCGTTGGATTTTCTTCATTTAAATATATGAAACCGGAAAGCATTATTGATCATTTGAAATAAAGTTGATCTGCGTGTGGTATACACAAACTAAATGAGTCAACGATCAGTTTTGTTTCAGCAGCTTTCAGACAGTCATGCAGACGGACAGGGCTAAATCGACTCGGTTTGTGAACTGATCAAGAATATTTACTTTGCGGAGTCGGAGTTGCTTCCTTCCGCCTGTTACATACATGTGCACAAAACCATTATACCCTTTTTACTCTGTTCTTTTGGGTTGTAATTGATTACAAAATTTTCCTTTAACTGTTCACTTGGCCACAGCCAACAGCCAGACAATAAGTTAGCAGCCCATTAAAAGTGACGGCTTTTTGCCACAACAAGTGTGAATTTGCTCCACAGTGCTTACGGCGCTCTATAAATACAATGACTGAGAAAAGCTGCTGCCTACTTTCGGGCGCTGTCAGCGTAAAAACTATGAAAATGTGTTTTCAAATTGCGAAACAATTTGCTGACCGTAATTGAACTTTGCTGTTGCCATCGCCATCATCGTCAACGGCACATAAAGCAAACTTTGAGCGCTCATTTGAGTGGTTCAGCAACGCAAAAGTTTTCGGCGCACAGCCTGCGGCAAATGTTGGCCATCCGGATTCGGGTCTGGTCCTGGTTTTTGTGTTGGTCGTAGGTTCGCGTTGCAGGTTTGGGTTTGGGTTTGGGTTTGGGTTCGGGTTTCGGCGTTTTTCGCTTTTTGTGGCCATCGACACGGTTTTGGCCAATTTGCCAAACCCTTCCTCACCGCTAATCCGCACTACTTTTGTGTTCATTCATTCGCAATGCAAATGCCGACGCGAGTCTCAAACAAAACATTGCTGCATATCCTTTAATTTGATTCGCTTTTTGTTGTATTTTTGTGCATTCTTGTTGCAACTTTTTATTGTTTTTCCTTCTGCATAATTGTCGTTATTTTCTTTTCCCTCCTGCCCCGCCGCACGCATGAATATTTCAACAGTTGTAAGTAGTCGGAGGCAGCGACTGCCCCAATTCGACTGCAACTGTCGAGGAGAAAGTTTTGAATAATTTATGCGCTACCACAGTGCCGCAGCCACAATGGTCGCAGCTCGCTGCCCGCTGCTAGCTGCCAATTTGACTCGTTGTCAGACGTCTTTTTACTTGCTCTATTCTCTGGCATAGTTCAGACGCACGCACTGGTCGACAACTTTTATTGCACTCCCCTGGCCGATAATGATGATGTTTACTTCAACAAGTACACCGCGCAAAATTACGCGTATGTTAAATACTTGCTAGTCACATATTATTTTCGTTTCTATAAGTAGTTAATTAGTTAGTCTAATACACTCAGATTTGGATCAGGATCTCAATATAAAGAGACTAAAATATATACAGCTAACTTTAAAGCATTTCAGCGTTGTAAAAGTTTTTTCTCTTTTGTCCACTAAGATGGATTTCTTTTGTAAAAAAATATTACATTTTACATTGTAAATTTTCGCCATCATTAACATTAAATATTTATTTGTATTGCATTCATTTTTTATTAAAAAAAAACAAGATAAAATATCTATTTGTACAAGAAAAAAAATTAGTCAGAAAACTTTTGATTTTGTTAAGCGAGTATGATAATAATTAAATTGAATCGAGTACTGTGTATCTATAAGTCAGTCACGCTCGATAAAATCACTATTATTAAGTATAAATATTATATTTATTTTTTTTATCAACGCCTATTTATCAACTTATTCTCGCTATGCTATAAATTAAAATGCATCTCTTATTTCTGTCAGTGCATTATCGCATGGCCCACGCAAACAATTTGTAGGGTGTAATTAGCCGCAAAGTATGCAACTTACAATTGTGCAATCAGCCATGGACATTGCTATCGCCAATTGCCTTTATTGAGACATTCTACCCAGCAGTGAGTGGGGAGAGGGTGGTGCTAACGCTTTTAAAAGGCAACAGCAGCCAACTGCAACATCAGGCCACAAAAGCGACGCCAGACGTTGCATGAAAAGATGTGTGTGGGTGTGTGTATAAGTGGGTTGATGCTAGTGTGTGTGTCTGTGTGTATGTGTGAAAAATACCACAATTTTAATTTCAAAGTATCCTTTTAGTGCAAAGGAAATGACATTTACGCGCTTTGTTGTGGTTTGCTCATGCATAAAACATTTTTAGTTTGTATTTTTTCGCTTTTCTTTATTTATTATTATTTTTTTTTTTTTTTGCCCTGCCCAACGCACTCGTTGTGCAGTAGGCGTGGCAGTCGCACCGAGTCCTTCAGCTGCAGCAGCAACAATACAAAAACAGTTTGCATACCGTTTGGCTACACGAACAAAGCACGATGAATGGCCACAAGGCGCGACGGCAGCTTAAAAAATTGAAAACTGAAAGCTGGAAAAAAAATGATCATAAATAATAAAATTGAAATAAAAACGGCAACCTAACAGTATTCAATAACATCCATGCTGTACGAAAGAAAAAGATACCCTATTGCTTTTGATAGAGTATTAACCAGATGAGTTCAATTCATTCAGATCAAATCACTTTTTTAAGAAATTCTATGATAGGTATTTAAAAAGTTGCACATTTTAATAGATTTGGGATATAATATTTATATTTTCAAAAAATTAATATTATGTTAGCGGAAAAAATATGATTTTGATATTTAAATTTGATTTGATATTTAAATAATAAATGTTCCATTGAACCTTGCTCATAAAAAAAAATGCACAAACTTATTAGGAAACTTCTTTAACTTTAGATATAGCTATATTTGATAGTTCTAAAAAGCTGGTAGAAAAAAAGCCGGTTTTGCATTTAACATTTTGTGCCCTAAGCATTATTACTGAAAAAATCAGCTTTTAACTGAAAACATTTAAATTAAAGCCATATTCTTTAAGACTAAGAACAATGAAAATTCGAAGAATAACTCAACTTATAATATACCCAACAATTGAAGCCATCGTGTACTTTAAATACAAGGGTACACGCACAAAATTTGTGTGTTTGGGTAAGGGTAAGGGTGGTGTGGGTGTGGGTGTGGCCGCACATTGAATTGTGTGCCAAGGTAAGCACAAAGAATAGAGTAGAAGGGGTTTCTGGGGGAGCTCAGCGCAGTGGAGCATCGTCTAAATGGTTGAAAACTTGAGACAGTGAACCAGAAACGATTAAGCCTTAAAAAGTATTTTGTTTTGGCATAGGGGCGCGTTAAGTTCAGGGGGAAGAAGCGGTTGGCAGTGGGAGTGGTAACAATGTGTAAAGTAACTGGTAACGAGGACATCTGCGAGCTGCAAACAATAAGTGACAAAAATCAATGAAGAACTTTTGTGAACCGCCGACGGCTGCTGCAAATGCGCTTCCTGTTTCCTTTATGGGAAGTGCCAACGGGATGCAGTTAGGACGGCAAATGGCAGATCGGTAGGTGAGCTAGGGGAAAGGGGGGGAAAATAAAGTTGGCAACGTTTGACTGCTGCGCGCTGTGAATGTGGCGTTGGCATTTGTTGAATATCAACAGGAAATGCAGTGAATAAACACGTCGAGTTTGTTCGATTCGTTCAACAGTTGAGCATTGTGTGTGCAGGGGTGTGCGGGTGTGCGGGTGTGTGTGTGTGCTGCATTGTGCTTGGATGAGAGTCACATTTTGAATGCCATTCAATTCAATTCGTTTCGATTCAATTCGATTCTCAATTTGAATAGCAACGCATCTACCGCCGTCAGCCTTTAGCTTTTAACTTCGGGCAATGTCCAGCAAATAATACAACATTTCACACAACAATAGCGACAGCAACAACAATGCCAACAAATTTGGCACACAGCTCGTTGCGTAATTGCATTCACCAAAATGAATGCCAATTCATGTTCACTTTTTATACTCTATGCATATTAAATATATTTTAAAAGAAACGACTAATGCTGTATGTCTAACAGGCAGACATTAATACCTCCGATATAAAAAGGATCTGAAGTCACAAAAGAATTCAATCTATATTTAGTCTTTATTCAACTTTTTTCGTTTCTCAAAAGTCGATTTTTGAGCATATTCCAGAAAGTAGAAAAACGATAAAAGTCGATTATTTGTTTATGCATATTTAAGCATTTTGATCGATAATTATCGCTTCTTATTTAATATATGAATTAAATTGGTTAATTAATCGTATATTTTTGGTTTATTTCAGATTTTCATTACCCAAATTACTGAAATTTGATTCTTATCCATTATTAAAATATATTTGATCATTTAGGACCCAACTAAAGGATATATGCCAGTAATGCACTTAAAATCTGACCATGAAAACTTGCTATTTATTTGCTTTTGGCTTTTGATTTTTCAAATGTAATCAAATTAAATGCAGTGAAAAAATTGTTCAACTTTTCAAAGCCCATACATGTGTGTGTGAAGGTGTGTGTGGGTGTGTGTGTGTGGTCGTGTTGTACGGCATATACTGGTTAGCTTGGCAGGTGCTCTGCTCAAAAGCATGCAATCATACCAAATATCAGATGGCATCCGCCCCTCCCGTCAACTGAGCTCCGCATATGCCGCATGCAATTCGCCTTCATCATATTGCCCGTCGTCCATCAGTCAGCCAGTCAATCATATGAATCGTTTTCGTTTACGTTTCGTTTTCGATTCCAATCAATTTGTTTGGAATTTTTTGGCTGGCGTTATACAACCGTCCGGGCGACCCAGCACCACCCGCTGTTAGCCTTTCTCTCGCCCCAGCGAAATGCCAACACTCTCTGACCCGCAGTGTGCTGTGAATATTCGGAATGACTTTTTGTTGTTGTTGTTGTGCCAGTGCTGTATTCGTTTCTATCGATTTTGTGCCACGATTTCAAATCACAAGCGCAAAAAACAAAAGAGAACCAGAAAACATTCCCATTGAGTCGCGTTTGCTTGTTGCATTTTTAAATACGGCTTGTTGCCGCTTTGTGGGAGGGAAGGGGGGAGAGGGGACAGTGGCCAGTGGCAATGGGGCAACGAATCCATCTTAGTTTTTACTTCCGACTGTCAAAGAAACTTCTTTTTAGTTGCTGCTAAGCGCTTCAGTTTTGTATTTGGAAAAGTCAAAGGCGAAACCATTGAAAACCTCTTCGCAGAACAGAAAGGGAGGAGAGGGGGCTGGCGAAAATATGTACGCTAAGCTACACATTGTTTAGTTCGCTTTAAGCAGTAAGACTCAATTCGCTTCAAAAGCTTTCATTTTAAATTTTAATTATTTTGCACAGGGTAACTTCGAGTCAAAGTAATTGTGAAATTTAATATTTTAAACAACATAATTATAAATATGTGAACAAGTGCTTTAAGCACCAACGATACCTAATAAATTTAAACAATAATTGTGCTTTTAAATCTGGATAAACAAATGGATTTAATACGACCAAAATTTGCCTGAATTTTTTATTCATTTATGCATTTACATCTGGAAACTATGTTTAGTGAAATTTCATGATAAATATGTTCCTAAAATTAATACTATATATATATACTATGTATATATTATTTTTTTAAAGTCCTAGGACTTTGTTAACACGTCGTTTCTATATGTTTTATTTTTTTCTAAATTTTGTTGGTTTGTGAATGGCATGTTGGCCTTATTCATGCATTTCAAGGCATCAATTTTTACAGTGCTCAAATCGCAATACAAGCTACCATTAGTTAACATAAAAGAAAGTAAAATTAACTACGATATTTTAGATAATGCGGCTATCGTTGAATGTAATTGGACTGAATCAACGCCATTGTTTTCGACGATCCTGAAGCTTTTGCTGCAATTGAGCCTTGGATGGCGGCAAACACGGCCTTCGGGATGGACTTTCAATTGTTATTGGATTTGATTTCTCGACAATCGGATTGACAGACTTTATCACGCGTGGCGTTACAATGCATTCCACAGCTCCGGTTGGCTTCGGGACGCGCTCCTTGCGTTGAACGCGAGTTGTAGCCGCTCCTGGCTTGATTGTTATTCTCTTCTCTGGACTCGGACTTTTGTTCGCTTGCGGCCTGAGACTCACTGTCGACTTCGATAGCTGACAGTTAACTATATTCTTTCGACGAGTGGCCGCATTGTTCGCCTGGCCCTGGGCTCGCCCGAACATTTGCTTAGCGCCCGCATTCAAACAGCTGTCCGCCGAAGACGAACGCTTTCGGTTGCCTTTATTTCGTTTGTCGATGCAGACTTTGGTTAGATCCTTGTTGCAGATCTGTTGCTGTTGCTGGGCTCTCTTGTGCAATTGAGCGAGCTGCTTTCGCAGCTGCGTGCGATCCTCCAGCTGCTCTGGCGCCTCAATCCCATATTTATTACGATAATAATCCGAAATCGCAGTGCGCATCGTGTTCTGGCCGATCACAAACTGACGCGTGAGTAAATAAAATGTTTTCACTTTATAGGCGCACGTCGCACAAATGCTAGCCGGAAGATCGGGCATGGTATGAAATTGCTTAGGAAAACACATTATATACAATATTTGATCATCTGAGGCTGTTGCCACTCACAAACTGTAGGGATGTGCGCTGAAAGAGAATGCGGTAGCTGCTTATTGAGGGCTCAAACTCAAAGTTCTGACACTTATCCAGGTCAACGAGATGGCCATCATCACGGCAGCCGCACACCCGGCATATCTGCTGGTACTCCTCCAAGGTTTCTATAGTTTTCGGCACTGTTAAATGTATTTTATCTCGCGCCAAAAGGGCATTTTTGTAGAGTGCCTCATAGTCCTGCAAGCTGTATGAAAGCAAAGACCAATATTTTATTTTATGAAAGTCGGTTTTTAATTCCCAGTATTATTGTTATTGTTTTGAAGTTTGGTTGGGTAACTAATGATCTTTGTGACATTCCAATTAATTTACTATAATCAGTAAGGTCAAAATGTTTTTCATAAATATATGATTGCAGAGTATATATTCAATAATTTAAGAAAACACATTTTCAACTGACCATTTTGTTAATTTGGAAAGTGATTTGTTTGCCATTGAAATAAATTCGTAACCTTTTGGAAACTCGTTAAAAACGTTTCAACTTAACGGTTATGAAAACTTAACGCTAATTGGTAATTTGCAACAAAAATCACTGCCCGAAATTTCTAAAAAAAAAGGAAACTATTAAGGGAAAGTTAAAAGGATGTAGACAAAGGGAAATGCCAAAGTGTATCTCTTTCCAGCAATCTGTGTTGCACTCTTTCTATCTGGCTATGCTCATTGAGCGGCAAAATGCGAAAGTTTTTAATTGACTTTTTCAATTACAGTTTAATTTTGTTGCAAGAAATTTGTTAGAGCTGCCATTTGAAGTTTTCTGCTCTGACTGTGAGTGTGCGAGCTAAAGAAGGAGAGTAGAAAAAGAGAGAAAGAGAAAAAGTCAGCGAGAATGAGAGCTTAGGGGCACACACATACACATAGCTAATCTATCATTGTCCGCACATATGCATGCGTATGTGTGTATGTGTGTGTGTGTGTGTGTGTGTGTGGGTGCGCCTTCGCAATTTGCAAAACTTCAAAAACACGCACAGCCAGCAGCATCAGCCACACACTCAGATCCCGACCAGAAGCCAGCAGTCATTCCGCAGCCATCACGAAAGGCAAAAATCTAAATTTATTTGCAACAAAAATTGTTTGCCAAAAACAGCGACTGCAAAATGGCAGCTTTGAGAAACTCATGGAATAAGAGAAAAACAGGGGGCGGTGAGTGACAGCGAGACCTCCCTTGGTCAGTCCAAGTCACGGGGCACGACAGAGAAAATTGAATGAAAAGTGTGAAAAGTTTGTAACTTACCTCAATTTCTTGTCCATGATGTGCTTGTTCAAAGTTTGCCCACTCAGTCTCTATCTTCGTATCTTCACATCTGTCTGTGGCTATCTAATGAACAGAGGTTAATGTTAGGGTATTCGCGTGTACATCACATAATAACAATTCATGTAAATGAAATCACGAAAATTAGCCGCCCCATTCAAACATCGCCCATTGAATTATTCAACTCGCCAGCACATGATGCATGTGCTGCTGATAGCAGTCGGGTTTATGGCCATTCAGATTGGGCTTGGCCAGCACATGGCTTGCCGTGAAAAAAATGCCAGAGCCTGGCTGCCAACCAAAGCAAACATGCTACTATTTATCTTGCAGCATACAAAGCGCAAAAAAGCGAATTGGCAAACAAAAAAAAAAGAAAAATATATTCAACAACGAAATAAAAAAAAGGAAATCTATTTGCTGTGAGCTTATCGAACGTTAAATACCCTTGCCGGCAGATTATATAAATTTTTGCTGTTGCCAGATGTAAAAATGCATATCGAAATAGCAGATTTAATTAAGATTCTAAGAATTTGTAACATATCTTAACTATACCAAAATGTAGAATTAGTCTGGTTTAGTCTGGAAAATTATATCTTGATTAAACTAAAAGAGTATATCAGAAACAGAATCATAGAAACTGCCCAGTTTGCCAATCGGATCATATATTATATAAACATATACCTCAATTGGAGTATTACAATTTATTATCCCACTAAAAAGGTAGCATGCACTCAACGAAATTTATATATTATACTTTCAGAGTAAATGTAATTGTCTATAATATTTAAAGTGATTTAATACACCTGTAAATCTGCCCGCTGATTTGTGCCGATTGAAAGTCGTAAACTCGATGCACAGTTCAAATGTGAATATATATTTATGTACATATATTCGTATATCGGCACTTGGGCAAATACACTTATAGTCATATCTTGATTGTGTGAACTTCGCGTGGAACGAAAAGTTTGTCTGCACCAGATTGGGGAGAGCGTATGACAAAGGGAACGACGGGCGGCAATAAAAGAGATACGAGTTGCCAGCATAAAACAACAAAAGCCCGAAAATGAATGAGTTTCACGGCAGGTGGATATGGGGGCGAGGCGATGCGAGGGCGTGGCATTGTAAGGCCCCAGGATTGAGGCCGGATTGGAGGAAAGATATTGGCCAGCTGTCTGTCTGGAATTAATCCCGGGCGTGCACTTTTGCCCGGCCTCACCTGTGCGAACAATGCGTGAGGATATTGTGGCCATGGATTCGAGTGCGCTGGGATTTTAATTGAAGAACTACACAAATGCCATGTTGGGCTAAGACGGATTTCATCCGTCTGCGTTGCCTGGCCCAGGACTTATCCTCCTCCTATATCAGTGGCTTACGGCCAGGGCTCATGGCTTCTGCCGTGGAACTTATTGCTCACCTGCTTAAAGGGTTCCTCTTGGGGCTTCTGCTGAATGTGTGACTTGTGAAATCCTTGAGTCAAGCTACTGCTTTAGTCTCCTTTTATAAATTCCCTCTCACTCCCTCTCTAGCTATAAAAAAAAATATAGAGAATCTTTTGTATTTTTTTTTTTTGTAAAATTATTGTGTTGTTTCCATATTACTGTTAAAATGAGAATAGATACGTTCTCTGGGCTGACATTTGGAATATGCCAAAGCCTGCTAAAGCTCGCATTTACATATATCCATACGGTAGTATGATGGCCTAAAGAAAAACTTATACGCTTATAACCATAGTTTGTAACTTGATTTGCCGCCCTTTATGCACGTATTCGCAATTCCTTTTGGCAGTTTATACCCTGTATAAATTTTTACCTGTAAAGTCGCTTTTTCTTCTTCTAAATTATATTTTTAGTTTAATAAAATAATGAATTTCTTATAAATAAAGTCGTATGCTGAAAACCGAAAATAGTATTTAGCAACAAGTAAGCGGTGTAACCGACTGTGCAATACTCTTTCACAGCATACTCAAAACAATTGAAAATTATTGTAACTATAAAAATTATCTTGATATTTTTATAATTTCTGGAATTTAGATAATTGGAAACTCTGGTCTAGTAATAGGGCATCTTGGAGTCGAGCACACTTTGACCTTCATTGTCTTTGCCTGTGTTTTCTGTGTGTGGCACTTATCACACTTATCTTCCGCTCAGTGCCCTGGGCTGTTCCCCGCAAACGGTTGACATTCCTGGCATATGCCAGTGACAGCAATGGAGAGAAATGCAAAGCGCAAATGGATATGAAGATGGCTCTGGTCATGGTGATAGCTGCTCGTGGGGAGGTTCGTACCTCAGAGGTTGTTACTCAGCTTGTCAGGGACATGCAGTATTTATTATGTAAATATTGGCAACAAATCCTGTTAGCCCGTTAGGACTGATTGCCTTGACCAGGATTAACTTTGTAATTGAGGTTCTTCCTTCCACAGCCGGATCAGAGAGGTGGAATAAAAAGAAGCGTACTTTTGATTGTTTGCCCTTTAAAAACGCGACAACTGTGAGCTGAAAGTTAAAGTATTTTTGCGTAATAAACATAAAAGGCGTTTAATATTTTTGTTGAACGAACATAAAAACATGACAATTGCTCTTTATGAGCGAAAACACATAAATGAAGTGGAAAAAATTGATACAAAAACTGTGTTACTATGACAATCAATCATTTGCAATGTGACAACGGTGACAAGTATCAATTTACCAATGTGCTCGTACATGAATTAATATCGGCCGACAAACAAAAAATTACTTTTATGGGCTTTAGGTTTGGTTTGTGTACCTTGTTTTTGATTGTTTTTTTCACACTGCAATTTTTTGTTGTCTTACATTAATACAAAATGACTTTAATTAAGTGTTTCCTATGAATGAGTGGTTATGAGTTAAATATTTATTCATTATTCTGCCTTGAATAGGCATCCTTTTCGAAGACTGCTAAATTTAAGTTTTATATATTTCTATTTATTCTTATTAATCTCCTAACCTACAATAAAAGTGTTAAATTATTTCTTTGCTTATCAAAATATTTATGAGTAAACAAATGAGTACTTAAAATAGTACTCACTCACACAAATTCTGCTACTTATCTGTGAATCTCGCTTTTGAGACTATCGTAATCCTTGCATTATGGCATCCTGCACTTAAAGTGCCGTAGACTTTTTATGTTTACGGCGGGCTCAGTTCACTGTTTCCACCTCTTCTCGGGGCATAGTTCAAATTAGCGTTCATTAATTAGACGCTCTGCAGATTGACGTTTAAAATAATGCGATGTGTCCCTGGAGCAATTAGTTCCCTGTCCCACCGCTCTGGCGAGGCGGGGAGGGGGGGCTGGTTGATGCTCATTCGTTACAGTTTTGTTGTAGATAATTATCGCAGCTTTAGGCGCTCAAGTGTCAAAGTTTTTACGAAGGACTCCTTCAAGCCTGGGCTCTATTAAATTACGGAATACCATATTTTTGGCACTAGCTCTTGCTCGCTCTCTCCCTCTCTCTCCCACTCTGTGTTACTTGCTTTTATAGATCATTTGCAGCATCATTACGCATACGCCGTGTGTGTCGTTGGCTAATCCTTTGCCAGCCTGTCGACGCCTAAAGATTTTTTCATGTTGTCACGTCCCACAAATCGCAATGGCATTTTTCTTGCTTGGCACGCACTCACGGCCACATACATCACTGTCCTGCTTCTGTTCATCACCGCCCCCGCCCCCGCTGCCGCTCCACACCTCAACACTGCCGCTGCCCGCAGATATGGCCACATTAAATGTGGGCCACCGCGAAGCGGATGAAGCGCCGCTCCGGTTGCCGCCATTGCCGCCAGCAAATCAGTGTCCTTGCGTTGCCGTTTGGCATGCTGGCGTTTTATTTCACTTGCTTTTAGCAGCGGCGCCTCTCACTCCTCTCTGGCACACCCCTGCGCGGCCGTCCGTCTCTGTCGCCGCCTCATAGTGGGCACTATAATTCTATTATGGCTGTAAAGCAATTTTATTTCTGGCTGTTTGTTGGCCCGTGCCGCCCCGTTTAGCTTTCATTTTCACATCTGCGCTGCCATTTTCATTTTCATTTCGCATTTTTACGCTTTGTGCCTGGCTTCGCCGCGTCCACAACACGCCCAGCTCCACTCTATCCTAACCAGCCCAAGCCCATCCCCAACCATTACCCAGCGAAGCTGTCATCATCAAATTACGCTTCGCTTTTGTCTCGCAGTTTTGTTTTAATGCGAAAGCACAAAACCGGCTACTGCGTTGCCTTTGCATTTGCTCATGGCGTTGCTGTTGTTGTGCTACCGTTTCCGATACCCTTTAAAAATTCAAGAAAAAGGGTAACCTAAAATTGTGCCAGCATATCGCATTAATACCAAAGAATTTTACTTCTAGAGAAAGCAACTTCCGCAGCTTTGAACAATGATGATATGCATCAGATTGTTTTTTCTTATTTATGTGTACTTAAAAAAAGGAAGGTGTCTTAGTCTTGGATACCGAATATGTTATAGCCAATTAATTTGGACTGAACAGAAAAGAAAAATACTTTATAATAAACATTTTAAAAGCCTTACAAAATTGTCAAGCATAATTAATTTCAATTAATTTAATAATTAATTTTAATAAACAAAAACTATTAAAAGAATTTTAAAAAATATGAGAAAATATCAAAAGTTTCGTTAGTAGATAAATTTGATAGATCTCTTTCCAAAAAAAAAAGGGTTGTTGAAAATGTGACTGTCTGTATTAATTAAAGATATAAATTAATGTAAATAGTATAGCTTTTATTTTTGTGTAATTTCACAACTCTTCACACCTTAAATTTCTGTTACTGGGTATTTCTCTCTCTTTTTGAAACTAGCTCTTTTTGTCATTTTATTAGTGGCCAAATTAAATTGGACTCGCCCAACCCCTTTAGTTATCTCTGTGTAACTATCTTTAGCTGATAGCGTTGTCTCTGCACAATCTCTTTGGCGCGCTCTTTGAGACCATTTGCGTTCTCTCTATATCCCTCTCTCTCTCTCTCTCTCTCTCTTCTCTCTTATAAATCACACATACGCCGCGTCGATCGGCTAACGAATTCAGAAACAAACCAGCCGCCAGTCGTTGTGGAAACGCGTGCGAAAGCGATACAAAGCGGATACTTTGTATATATATACTAGATTCATGGCTGCCTGAATGGGACATCCACTAGTCAATTGGAATTCGATATTCAGCGATACGGTGATTAGAGAGAGCAGCTGACATGGCCGAGCCAATAGATAACCGGGCACAAGATGCGATCGTCAACAGTCTGAATAATGAGCTGCACACGCTGAAGGAACTGCTGCGGGAACGGGACAACGAGCTAATTAAATTGCATCGGGAAATACACAAGTTAAAGGTGAGAATACCTCAAAGCTTCAAAATTGGAGGAGCTACAAGGAATCAGACAATAATTTGTAGGTAGTTGCTAGTTACTTTGAAAGACATATTAGGATACAACAAAGGAACTACTAAAAAGCAAAAAGGAAAATAAGAAGAAACTAGCAGGGAACTAGTTAAAAGCTAACAGGTAATAAATACTAAGAGGCAAAATAAGCCACAAACAACAAATTGGGTAACAGAAAAGACAGAAGTCGATGATGTGAGCACGGAAGGTAACCATTTGGGAAAAAATGGAGAATTAGTTACAAAAAATAAAGGAAACAACTAGAAATTAATACTAGTTATGTGTACTGGCGAATCTGAGTCTGAAATGAAGAAAAGACACAAAATGAGTTTAAATAAAAAATTGACAAGAATACTAAGAAACTGTTTTAGGCAGAAGAACTAGTGCAAAACAAATTGAAAAGCTGCATCGGCAAGTTCACACGCTGAAGGCCGCTGAACAATAGAAAACAATGTCGAATGCAAAAAAAAAAAAAAAATAAGCGGGTGCCGGAGAACTACTACTTGAGTCTTGGCCGCACAGGGAAACACGAACAGCACCCAAAGGGGCAGATGTCCACTGTCATTGTGCATCGTTTGTTTGTTTTGTTTGGCGTTTGTTTTGTTTGTTTATTGTTGTCGCGCCGCAGATAACGGCAGAGCAACACCAGCAGCAACAATTTCCGTCCGTTTGCTACTTTTTTTTTTTGCTCCACTAATTTGTATTCGTTTTGTATCGCAAAGTATCTAAAAAACAGACACACAAACACACACACAGACAGATTCGTATCAATTGCGTCGCACGTCGTTATCTCGAGCACAGCAGCAGCCGCAGCTAAGCACCAGATACCAGATACTATATAACGAACAACATTAGATACTGTGTGGATACTGCCCTGCCCTACGCCCTTGCACCGGTCCGGTGATATCTAGTCTAATTCTGTGTGGCTGACATTCGGTTAGGTTCTAAAAAGCTCTTGCTAAGGGTATTCTCATTTTGTGATATACTGTGTAACATTTTTTATATCTTTATATATGTTTTTATTTCGATATAGATAAATATATCTGCATTCCTGTGGCTTGTTTCCTCTGACTTCTTTTTATTGAGAGAATATTTTTCTCAATCGAATTTTTTATATTTATTCTTAAAGTTTAAAATTTATAAAAATTTGTGCATGATCTCTCACTTTTTTTTTTATCATCATCAGATAGTTCTACTTTACATCTTTAAATTCTAAAGAGTATTTAATCGTCGTCACTTCAATGTTATATCTACTTTATGGTTAATTTTGTACTTGAACAGCATTCGGCATTGCTCATCGCAGCTGACGGCGACTGTCTGTGTCTGTGTGTGTGTATTTGAATTGTAAAGCATTTTTATTGAGCTAAGCGATTAGCACTTCTTCGTGAGATTTTCATAGCGCCATTGCGAGCTGAGTACGCAAAGAGGCAACGCTCAGATACAGATACAGAAACAGATACAGAGATAGAGATAAAGATACAGATACACTTGAATTTGTTGCTGTGCGTCGCTAATTGCCGGATCAGCATCGGCTTTACTCCGACTACGACTTCAGTTGGACTGGACGTCGTGCGTTTAGCCTTCCCTCCCCTCAAGCTGCTGCCCCTCATCGACGGGCTGCTGGTGTAAATAAAGACCGTGCCATATTCCATAATTTTCGACGACGCCACAAAAATAAAAAACAAAAAACTTTTGTACCCTATTAGCTCGAGGTGAGAATGCGCGACTTGAAGATGCCCTGTGTAATTTAAAAATATATTCCACAATCGTGCTGATAAGCCGAATTATGATTAAAATCAAAATGAAATATTAGATAATTCAATTATTTTTCATACTTAGCTTAATCTATTCAATATACCCATACCCACTCAATAATAGGGTATGCAAGTAGAGTGCGCAGACAATTTTTGAATTGCTAATTTTTATGTAAATAATTTGTAGCACAAATTTGTCTGTGTTTGTTGTGTGGCCTAGGGAATGGCTGGGAGTCGCGACTTTTTGGCTTATCTAGCATTTTTTTTGTTGGCTATATATCTATGCTTATATGAGAGTGGTATTCAGATTTGGTGGTGTTATCTTTACGCCTTTTCACATATTGGGGTCAGTTTTTGCATGCTATTTGCGCGCCGTTCGAGATAAGATGACACGCACTAAAACAGACTGGCCTAAATTTGGGCGAAGGTCGTTCCCATTCCCTTATTCCCGCTCCACGCCCCCCATCTTTGTGGCTGTTGCAAGGCACGTGCGGGGTTCAGTGACTGGACGCTTTAATTGACTCTGAGCTGCATCACATGCGCCGCTGATTGGACGCTCAATTGGCGGCGAATTGATTAATCGACGCCTCTCAATTGCTGTTCCGTTCGTTTATTATGCAGAGCGTGCTGCAGCAAACCACCAGCAACCATGTGAGCCTGTCCGGCCAACAGTCTCCGCCCGAGCAGTGCGACGAGGTGAGCAGCAGCCGGACGCACGGACAAGTTTGCAGCGCCTGCGGCCTGGTCAAGCCGGAGAAATCAGCGGAAGAAATCACCAAAGTTGATGTGGCAACGCGTCCCAAGCCGCTGTCAGCGGCCATCAAAAAGCAGGGCGTCTCCGCGGAGAGTTCTGTGCAGTCCAAGCAGCAATCCTACAGCGTTTCCATACCCAAATATGACAAGGACTTCAGGTGAGCTGCACACTTAAAGTGCGTAATATTATAACAACTCCTGTCGCACTCAGCGCCAAGCAACAGATCAAAGATGCCATCATGGACAATGATTTCCTGAAGAACATTGACGCCTCGCAGGTGCGCGAACTGGTCGATTCCATGTACTCGAAGAGCATCGAGGCGGGTGAGTTCGTCATACGTGAGGGCGAGGTGGGCGCCCATTTGTATGTCTCCGCGGCGGGTGAGTTTGCCGTGATGCAGCAGGGCAAGGTACTCGACAAGATGGGGCCGGGCAAGGCTTTCGGTGAGCTGGCCATACTCTACAATTGCACACGCACCGCCTCCATCCGTGTGGTCAGCGAGGCGGCGCGCGTTTGGGTGCTCGACCGACGGGTCTTCCAGCAGATTATGATGCGCACCGGGCTGCAGCGCATTGAGAATAGCGTGAACTTCCTGCGGTCGGTGCCGCTGCTGCGCAATCTCAGCGAGGAGCTGCTGGCCAAGATAGCCGATGTGCTGGAGCTGGAGTTTTATGCGGCGGGCACGTACATCATACGCCAGGGCACGGCTGGCGATAGCTTCTTCCTCATCTCCCAGGGCAATGTGAGGGTGACCCAGAAGCTGACGCCCGCGGCGCTGGAGGAGACAGAACTGCGCACTTTGAGTCGTGGCGACTACTTTGGGGAACAGGCGCTCATCAATGAGGACAAGCGCACGGCAAACATCATTGCTCTGGCGCCGGGCGTGGAGTGTCTCAGCCTGGATCGGGATTCGTTTAAGCGACTGATTGGCGACCTGTGCGAGCTCAAGGAGAAGGACTATGGCGATGAGGATCGCATGCTGGCCATGAAGCAGGCGCAGGCCAAGAGCGAGGAGTCATTTGGTGCGCAGGCGCAGCAGGAGTATCCCGATCTAAAGCTAACCGATCTCGAGGTGGTCAGCACTTTGGGCATAGGTGGTTTCGGACGCGTGGAGCTGGTCAAGGCGTATCATCAGGGCCGCGAGGACATCTTCGCGCTGAAGTGCCTGAAGAAGCGGCACATTGTGGACACCAAACAGGAGGATCACATCTATAGCGAGCGCAGCATCATGCTCAGCTCCAATTCGCCCTTCATCTGCCGTCTGTACCGCACCTTCCGGGACGAGAAGTACGTCTATATGCTGCTGGAGGCGTGCATGGGCGGCGAAATCTGGACAATGCTGCGTGATCACGGCTCCTTTGAGGACAACGCAGCGCAGTTCATCATCGGCTGTGTCCTGCAGGCCTTCGAGTATCTGCACGCGCGTGGCATCCTCTATCGCGATCTGAAGCCGGAGAACCTCATGCTCGATGAGCGTGGCTATGTTAAGCTGGTGGATTTCGGGTTTGCCAAGTACATCGGCAACAGTAGCAAGACGTGGACGTTTTGTGGCACCCCAGAGTATGTCGCACCCGAAATTATTCTCAACAAGGGTCACGATCGCGCCGTGGACTACTGGGCACTGGGCATACTCATCCACGAGCTGCTCAATGGCGCGTAAGTGGGGATGTCGAATATAGACCAACAAATTGACTCTTGTTAATACTTCATTTACATCCCGAACAGACCGCCCTTTACCGCACCCGATCCCATGCAGACGTATAATCTTATCCTTAGAGGCATCGATATGATCACCTTTCCCAAGCACATTTCACGCTGGGCCGTGCAGCTGATCAAGCGCCTGTGCCGGGATGTTCCATCCGAACGTTTGGGCTATCAAACTGGCGGCATACAGGATATCAAGAAGCACAAGTGGGTAGAGCTGGTTTTGGTATCTCGAGGATCTAATTAAATTTCTTCATCTTAGATGGTTTCTGGGCTTCGACTGGGATGGCCTGTCCAGCCAGCTGCTCATTCCCCCCTTTGTGCGACCGATTGCACATCCAACGGACATGCGTTACTTTGATCGTTTCCCCTGTGATCCCAGCGAGCCGCCGGATGAGCTTTCTGGCTGGGATGCGGACTTTTAGCCTAATTTTTCAATATGCCCTGTTTCCATTCAAAATGGTTGAGAAATGATGGGACATCGACCAAATTTTTCTTAATCAAGCCAATGACAGAAAGTTGCGTCGATAACAGAGACGATATTTATCGCTAGCGGCTCCAATTTCTTGAAAATCGATAATAATACTGCTGTTTAACGATTATTAGACATGCATGTTAGGTATTTTATTGGTTTGTGGGGGTGCTTCGGAAAAGTTGTTGATCGATAACTATAAACATGAATAGTTAGCAAAAATGTTTTGAATATCTATATATAAATCGATTATTATAATAGCTAAAAACACAAAAAGCGCATGTGGTTTCGCTCACAGCAAAGCATAGCTCAAAATTGCTTTAAATTGTAAATAACTTCACCGATAACGATAAGTATCGGTTGGAGAGTCTAGGAGCTAGGGACACCAAATTATGATTTATAACACTATTAATAATCACGAATGCGGCCTAGCTGGGTACAGGGTATCTCCCAGTCGGACACTCTCGACTAGAGTTTTCATACGTTTTTGTTATTGTTGCACTTTACTTAACATTGGACTTAACGCAATAATTAGATTTTACACAGAATTCCCACAATGGCTGTTTTCTTTGAGAGTGGGGTGCATCTCAAATCGGCAACTCATTTGATGACGCAAACTTTGATGGATTTGCTGGACGCCAAGAGTCTACACATTTTCATGCAGCGACCGATCAACGGAAGGTAGATGGCCTCGCTGCCGGGCGTTGGTTCGGCCACCAGTTCGAGACTATCGGGTATGCGTTGAATGAACTCCGCGTAGCTCAGCTGCGGCTCTCGGCCGTGTCGAATTTTGCATCTGCGGCAATTGCAGTTGACCTCACGATACTGGTAGAAGGCGTAGCGGGCACGGTAGGCGGCACCCATGACGTACGCTGGAACCTTTTGTCTGTACACAGGCATATTGAAGACATCGGCAACAATCTGTAGAATGCTGTCATTGGTGGAGTAACAGCCGGAGACAATGATTTTAGTTGCCGGCGAGAAGCTTTTGCCCATGCTGGCCGCAGACGCACGATAAAGCATCAACTGACCCTCGATAGCAGCGCGTGCCTCAAACCGGGGCTCAGCGAACTGTTCAAGTCCGTGCAGCGCCGGCGTCGATTGGTCATCGATATTCTTGTCCCAGCGCAAGGTGCCCTGCGCTTCTGTTATTGGCTCCTCCCGATCGAAATGTATGGCAATGTGACCCTCATTGCCCATGGGCGTGGCCGCTAACATTTCATTGAACAGCGACCAGTCTCCGTTGGCCACCTCCTGGCAGATGCGCTCTCGCACCTGTGAGCCATTCTGGAAGGGAAATAAACCCACGTATTCATCTGGCGCCGTTGGGTGGCACATGACGATACCCTCTTCCGAGGTGGGACGCTCCTTGAAGGGCATGATGATCTTGTCACACTTGCACAGGGACAAAATCAGAAAATTACTGTCCAGCTTTTGGCTAGACAGCATCGCGGAAATGGTGGCGGTGGCGGTGACAATCATGCAGTCGGGCCGAAAACTCCAACGGTCCACATAGTAGTTGGAAATGTGACCCTGCAACCGATTCGAGGCAATTGGTTGCATGAGGCGCGACTCCAATTCGGGTGCACATGCCGTTAGGCACACCGGCGACCACGTCTTCGTACTGATATTCAAAAGATTCATAAGCGAGCCATCCGAGTACTCAATGGACGCGATGTTGCCAATGAATAGCGACGCCAGAAAACTGCTTATTAGCGAAATACGCACAGTTTTCTGATACTCCTCGGGATAGTCCTCATAGATCTTGCGTATCTCGGGTCCAGTCATCCGTTCAAAAGCCTTTGAGCCGGTTATCTTTTGCATTTCATTGGAGCCGCCAACCTGAGCCTCCATATCGAGGCACTGCCTCAATATGGATCTATTCAGCCAATAGAGTGTTGGCAGCGCAAAGGCTTTATCCGTTAGCTGTTCGTGCAGGCGCATTTGCGCGTTGAGGCCGCAAAGTGCACGATAACCGGCCAACGACCAATAGATGGCGCCATTGTGATGCGCTGCTCCGCCAATTGCAGCCACCGAGTGCAAATCCGCACCCTGCGACTCCAGACAATTTAGGAGTATATCCAGGGCCGTCACGTACATCACAGGATTCACTTGAAACTCGTTCGGCTCGCTGCCTTCATTTACACCACCTTTTGTGCAATATTCCGGCAAATCGACATCGTAGCGAATCACGGCGCTAAATGTCATCTCTAGTTCGGCATTTATGAGAACCGCCTCCATGCGATCAACTCCCAGGTTGATGCCCAAGTAGCTGTTGCCACTGTAATCAAGTTTGGGTCTGTGACACATTGCGTTTTTAACCAAACGACAAAATGCAATTTGAAAGTAATCTGAAAATTTGGAATTTTACAAAAATAACAACTGCCTGCTCTGACTTCTGGGCACTTAATAACTCTATAGACTAGAGCTATAAAAATTGCAACAATTTAATTTTTAAATAACATAACTTCGGTTATAGTTAGTCCATCCAAACCTTAAGATTGCTATAGTCAGGATCGCCGACTTGATCAGCGTATGGAATATACGAACCAAACTGACTTGGCTAGAAATGCTGATCAAGCGTTTAAAGAGAAGTAAGAACATTGCAGTCGGATATTACCGATTGTGTTAATTATTATTGTTATTTATATAAATATTATAATTATTATAAATATTTAAAAATATGAATTAAGAAACTTTGTTAGAAAGCCGCCATAGGGACTATTAAATTTAAAGCAATTTGGTTCTTAAAATTATTTTGTTTTTATAATTTTAAATTAGCGGCTCTTGAATTACTATTTACTATTCTCATTTTCAAGTTTTTTGTTGTAACTGAACTGAAACACTTTTGCACTTTTCTATTACAATATAGAAATCGTTAATTGAAATTTACGTTCTGTAAATTATTGTATTGATCTGATTTGTTAAGTTGTTTGTGATCGTCGCTGTTCGGTGATCTTGAACTGGAGCAGCACCACCAAATAGGTGGCCATAAAGGAGATGTTTGTGGTGATCAGTTCACGATTGATGTTCGCATAACCGTCGAGATTCATAATGGGCGGATTCTTATTGATAGCAACCAGCAGCATGTCCACCTCCTTCTGCGTGGCCGTGTCCACGGCCGTCAGATTGATGTTTAGCAGCTTGGTCTGAAAGTCGAGGCCCACTTTGAGCGAGGCATAGTGCGCTTCATTGCAGATGATGTACAGCAGACACATGCAATAAAAGACGATGACAAAGAGACCCACCTCCTTGTAGGTGGCGCCATGATCGATAATCTCACTGATGCTACCATAGGTGGCGATGATGCTGGTAAAGAAGATGACCAGACAATACATGCCATACATGTTCGAGTAAGCG
This sequence comes from Drosophila melanica, assembly GCA_004143765.1. Lineage (NCBI taxonomy): Eukaryota > Metazoa > Arthropoda > Insecta > Diptera > Drosophilidae > Drosophila > Drosophila melanica. Next base: position 7,639 of record SCDT01000679.1, on the reverse strand, counting down.
CGTCCCAGCTGCTGCATCATGTGGCTCAGATCCACCCACAGGTGCCTGTACTCAACCAGCTTCTGGGCGGGCTTATCACCCCGTATCGTCGCCTGCAGTGCGTCCGACAAGGCGCGACTGGCCGTGCCAAAGGCATTGCAATTGATGTACCACAAACTACAAAAGCAGTTCAACATCGCTATAATCGGATAGTAGGCGAAAGTGTACCACAGCTTAAAGTCCGGCTGTAGAAAATACTGCGATAGATTGATGGCGATGCTCAGCAGCCAGGAGAAGATGCACAGGGCATACGTCACCGGATACAGATTCGGAAAGACGATCGGTGAGCCTGTGGTCTTGAAGAACTTGTACTGATAGTTGGTCCACATGTTCTTGAAGATGGCCACCTGTGGTCCATGCCGCCAGCTGGCCACGGGCAGCAGAAAGTTGGTGAACAGTAAACTGATAAAGATGACATTGTATATGGCCTCATCGAAGCGTTTATCCGGGCTGCTGATGAAGTTTCGCACACGCTCGCGCAGCACCAGCACCACAATGGTCGTCTGGCAGCTGTAGATGAAAATGGCCCACATGACCTGCTTGGAGGTCCACGAGTAGCCAGTTCTCGGCAGGTTTTTTACCGGCGGATTGCGATGTAAGGGCATCACGCCCATGATCTGGAACAGCACCAACAGACTCTTCGTGGTGTCGTAGAAGGAGTCGTGTTTGTCCAGCTCGTGCGGATCATCCACAGTGTCCGGTTTGCGTACGTAGACATCATCAATTGCATTGCCGCCGGCCAGCACCTTGAGTTTTTCACGATAGCGCATCTCATCCTCGAGAAATTGCCGTTGATTGGGATTCAACATGGGCGCCACCTTGCCCGGCGGCGTCAAACCGCGACTGACTGCCCAAAAGGACATGGCGACACAAGAGCTTGGTTAACACCAGCCAACAACGATGCGTCAATCCTGTCGAGCCTTTTATATGGCCGCACGGCTGCTATTGACTTTTGATGGAAACGCAAACAAAAGTGCAAAAGCCGCCCACTGGGCGTGACTCTATTTGCTATTTCCATTAAACATGGTCACGGTTATATTGTATACGAGCTGGTGCCTGTGCCTGTGCCTGTGCCTGGGGCCTGGTTTGTTGTGGTCATTTCGATGTGGAGCGGCTTCCTACCCATTCCAGTTCCTGCTTTGTAAACGTTTTGCTGACAAAGATCTGAACGGGTGCCCAGTCGAGGAAAGGACATGGCGTGAAAAATGCTCCGCCTCTTTGTGTTGTGTGTGTGTGTGAGTGTGAGTGTGTGTGTGTGTGTGTGTGTTTGGGACAGAAGTTACAGAGAATGCGCTTAATTTGCCGGAAATGAAAGTTTAACGATGTGTAAATGCTTACGACTGTCCGATAGAGGTTCACACTAATGACCAATAAAAATGTGCCACCGTTGACCCAATGAATATAGTGCTGGCTCGAGCCCAAAATTCCTCTTCGTCTGCGCCGATGTAAGTGTGTAATCCTGACTTTTGATCCGTTTCTGCCTGAGCTATTCGAGACCAAAGTCAATCTGTATCTTGAGGCCGCTTCAAGATTTAAGCCAACTGTCTAGTGAATCAACAGCATCTGGCAGCTGCTTTTGGCAGCAACTCAACACGCAGCACAGGCATAGTACACTCATTCACACACACACACACACACACACACCCGCTCGCTGCACACACACTCTGTGCGCAGTCAGCAACATTTGAAATGTGTTTAAAATAGAACAGGCGCTTACTTCAAAAGCGGCATTTAATTTTGCTGGCATTTCAGGAAAACTGTTGCCTACTTTTCGGGGTTTTTATACACATGCAACATTCATAATATAATTGTTGTTATATAATTGTCTTCATAAAGATTTCTTGTTTGAAAAAGTACTTTTTCATTCACATATATATTTAATATAAACAATTTTTAAACTTATTTTAATATCAATAAATGATTCTAAATTAAAGAAAAACATCACTAACTAAGAGTCAGATACAAATTAGTTTAATCGTAGTATATGCTTTGCTATGTGAATGAGATAAAAACTGCACTAAATTAATTTAAAAGTTAGATTCACCGAATTAACAAAGATAAATAAGACTGCGAGGTAAAACTAGACAATAAAAATACCTCCATTTAAACATAAACTTTTCCAACCGGTTTTGCTTGCTCTTGTACCTAAAACAGTGTACCTCACAGTCGAGCGCTGCCGCCTGCAACTCTTAATTTCTCCCATGTTTGCATTGCATCACTTCTTCCTCTTTTTCTCCTTCTTCTTCTACTTCTTCGTCATGCTATTGTTGTTGTGGCTGTTGTTGTCGCCTTTGCTATTTTCATTGCAATAGTTTGGCAAACTCTGCTTTCGTTTAATGCGAAAACTTTGAAAACAAACGACGAGTAGCACCAAATAAATATAGTGTTTAGCTTGTTTTTTATGGCAGGATGTGCAGGATAAACATTTTGTGTGACATAATTGCAGCCAAGTTGGCCGGAAGATGTGCACAAATTTAAAACAGCCAAAAACCCTTGACAGAACTTAAAGCCAAAATGTTTCTAACTCAATTGCAGTTAGAGCTGGGTACGTGATGAATTTTTTATCAGCATATCTATTATGATAAGAAAAATTGTGTGCACAAACACGATAAAAAAATGTTACTATTAAAAGAAGACGAGGAAGATATGTTAGTATATAAGAAGATATGCTAGTATAAAAAGTGTATAACATACAATTTTAACTAATTATAAAGGGTATTTGGAATTGTACTATCGGTATAATCACATTTGGAACGCGTGGATAGTCGAATATCAAAAACCACTCGATTTTCCAAAAATTGGTATAAATAATTTGTTTTGATTGAAGTTTGATGATATATGTTTATAGGGTATCTGCAAGTTGGCTACACTTACTAATCCATAAAATGTCGATTCATCAACAAAAATGTTTTTTTATGAGTGTTTGTTGCAATTATATTTTTGTCTTAATATTCATTTAAAGTAATTCTTAGTAGCTCAACTAGGAACAAGTTCGATTATTGAACGTAAGCACGTCGTGTTTGTTCGTGTCACGTGCTCAGCTCTAAGAACGTAAGCACGTCGTGTTTGTTCGTGTCACGTGCTCAGCTCTAAGAGCGAGTCCTGCTAGCAGGTTTTCTGTGGACTTGTGTTGCCTGCGTCTTTGCGTTGAGCCTTGCCTCATATTGATGTTGTTGCTCTTGGCGAGTTAGTTACAACTTCAAGGCCTTCCGCACTGCACGTGTACGTGCCACATCCGCTGTCTGCCTGCCACATAAACGAGGTGGCACGACAGTCACATCGCCCGTCAACCCACCATCTAGCATGCTGGAATGGCCGCCAGCTGTCAACTGAAGCTGATCAGCGGGTTGTGCAGCGAACAAATTACATTTCGATTTCCGTTTTCCTTTCTGCCTTGCAATTCAGTTGCAATCCCCCCCGATCCCCCCGTCATACTGCACGCCTAACCGCCCCAGCCGCAGAAGTGCATTATGCAACTGTCTCTCCCGCAATCACTTGAAATCCGCCCGGGAAATGTGTTCTGCATTCAGGTTATTTTTTACAAAGCTGCAGAATAAATTTTATTAATATGTATAAGGCGAGCATGGGATTTCAGATTAGCTTTCAGTGGAGGGAGCTCAGGGCCTTTTCATACGATTAATTGAACACAGCTTTTATATCAGAGCCAATACCATGAATCACAAATATACCTGTCAGAATTATAATATCCTTTGCATGGGTTCAACAATAAATAATAAATGTATGAGAATTTATGGAAATTGCAAAAGCTTTAAGTTTTAAATTCATCTATAACAGATTTTAAGTAAAGTATATAAATTTAAAATAAACCCTTGACGTCAGCATTTAGCTATCCACTGACCTCGGCCAAGACTCGCTCAGAGACTGGACATGTGCCCAGCCAAATGAAAGGTCAAGAGCTCAATTCCCGCAGGCAACATTCATCTTGGGATAGTCTGGGCAACAGTAATTCCAACAATGGTCCCTGTTGAGAATGTTTGGCAACACACGAAATAGAGTTGTCAGAAGCAGCCAAGAAAATAATCAATTTGAAACATAAATTTTATATATTTATTATATTTACAAGCATTCGGTTTGTGCGTATGACTGGATTTTTGTTCACCGTAATTAAAACTGCATTTAATTTGAGCGTAGAAATTTTAAAATGTTTTTTAAGTTTATTTAGTGATGTGAATCCATGTTACTTGTTTTGACTTCATGATTTATAAAAGAATATCGTTGTTATTGAATAGCCAGTTTTTCTTGTTTAATCCTTAAATTCGCGTTACTGCTGAGTGCTTTGAATAACGCAAGCAAACTTAAGAAAGACAAATTCAAAGTAGAGCAAAAAAGTGCAGAGAATATGGCGACATAAAGACGACAACATTTTCTAGCATACTTAATGCTAGTTTTGGTTTTAAATAAATATTTTGAAGCGGTTCAAAAATAAAAATTAATTTTGATTTATGGTAGGTAAATAAAATATGAATTGACAAAGTTGTTTTAACAGCAGTTTTGCGAACTAAGAATTCGACAGTATAGCGATGACAATATAATTACTATTTCTATCTTTTAACTTTATAAACTTTTGGTTATCATAATTAAAGTTCTAATGTAAATGAATTTTACTTGTGTTTTAATTATTTTTATGAACTATATGTTATTAAGTCAGCACTGGCTGATATGGCCTTCGTCTAAAATATAACAACAACAAAATCGAATGCTCAAAAACGTTGCTTACTTGACAGAATGGACAACTTATCTGCCAGAAACTGAACGTTTAATGTGCACATGTTTCTAATGGAATCAAGTTATTAAACAAGTTAAACAATAAGCAACAATCTAATTAAATCGAGCAATTTACGTGCAAACTGAATTTTCGCATGGCACAAGCAATATTTACAATGGACAACTAGTTGCTGCTGTGATTGTTGCCAGTGTTTATCTGCCAGTTTGACAAACATGGGTCACGTCTAAAGCCAAATTCGCATGGAATTTGAAAAACGGTAAGCAAATGCAATGACGATTGTGAATTGAATATTGTGCCATCGTCACTGATTCCAGTCATGTGGTTTTTGGTTGTGGCCAAACACAAAATTGTAGATGAAGCCAAGCGCAAGGACAACCGGATGCACTTTATGTGCTGCCAATTTAAAATATAAATTATAATTTAATTTTGTTTGGTCATTTAAATTGCAGCTCTCACATACACAAACAGGCACACACACACACACACATAAAGAAGAGCACTCTTGTGTGCTGTGTGTATCACATGGAAGGGCATAATGCAATTAAATATTAATCATACGCACTGTGGTGACCTGCATGCAGGACGAAGGCCAGCATACTGGCCAACTATGTTCTAGCGACAATTGGTATATCGACAAATTAGCAAATTGCACATATATAAATTGACTAATTAGTGTTAAAAGCAAGTGCCCTAATGTGCCTGTCTGTGTGTGTGTGTGTGTGTATGCAACAACAACAACAAAACTAGCTTCGACACCGGAAATTACAGCATTTACTCTCATATTCATATATTTCAGAGTTAGGTTTGGTATTCGGTGCGAGAATTCACCAAACTAATTTCCTCATTTGACAAATGCGGGTCATCTGCACATACGGTCATCCAAATGGAACAGATGCGTTCCGATTCCAGCGCAAATTACAATTTAATTTGCACTTGGCATTTGCAGTAGAGACGCACAATTGTAATTAAAATGCCGATGCAAATCGCTTTCAATTTGAATACCCTCGCATCCTTGCAGTGTGCTTGACTAGTTCATAGAGGCAATTAATTAAAAATATTAAAATAAATCTAACATATATACAACATTTATTTATGTAACTCTCTAAACGATTTTCTTGTTAAAAAAGAGCAAAATTAAGAAAAACATTTATCTTATATAATTATTATTAATTATTAAATTGCATATTGCTTTAGTTTCCATTACCATATTTATTAAACATTTGCTTTTTAAGGGTACTCACTTTGCGTTACTTAACAAACAGCTGTGCGGCTGCTGCCTGTTTTTTACCATTTCGTATTCGGGCTTTTTACAATTTGCCCTGCAATAATCCACGCTCAAATGCGCTCGTTCGGCCAACACATAATAATGTTAGCCTCGGCTTAGCCGCTGGCATCCGCTTGGCAAAGATCTTCAAATTTAATTAAAAACGTTTTGCATATTTTCCCATTGATTTTCATTTTCATCTTTTTTACGGACCACAATGCGCTTCCCCATTGATATTCGCTTGAGTGGTATGCAGTCCTTAAGCCTGCCGAGCAGTCGATGAACTGATGGGAAACTGGCTTCAATTATTTTCTTGGGGCTTTTGTTGTGCCTCAATTGGCATTTGAATCAGTCGCATTGATAAGTAGACGTCCCTGACGACTGGCGTTTACTTAGTTACCGTCTTTCCATTTATTGGGGCTTTGCAATTTCCTCAGCCTCAGCACCAGCATCAGCATCAGCATCATCTTCAGTTACAGCCACTGTCCTCGCCTCGGTCTCGTGGCATCGTGGCAACGTGGGCAGCTTTATAATTGTAAGAATACACAAGTGGTAGTGCATCAATTAGTTAAGCAAACGCAGCCAGTCAGTTGGCTAAGATAAAAAGCAAACTGCATTTCACTATTAGTCAGCTGGTTTCGGTACCTACTTCGCGCTCCCCTGCTGCTCCCCGTCTGCTTCACTCGCATATTCCATTTATAGAATCTGGCTTCAGTGTTTTTTTTTTTATTATTTTTTTATCATTGGGCAAACAGTTGGCGTCGCATTGGGCGCACAAAAGACATAAATGAAGTGTTACCATTGTCCTTGCCTTTGCTACTGCTGCTGCTGCTGATGCAAATGTGAGCTGCATTAAAGGATTTTTTGGGCATAAATGTGCCAAGCAGTGCTGCCAACTTTTTAACAGCAAAAATACTGCTAGCTTTATGGCTGAAGAAAGCTATACAAAAAGTTTTGAAGCACACGCAGATTTCTGGTCGTTTCAAAAACTAGTATAAAACTGACGGTAACTTTAGTCTGCAGTTTATATTAAAAAAAATATATTATAAAATTTACTTCTATCTTTTGCCATAAGTTGTTATTATTCAAGCGGTTATCTATTGTTCATAAGGCAGCCTGCTCCTGTAAAACAATAAAATATATGTAATAAAATAAATATATAATAAAACAAGAACAGCGCAGTCGTGCGATACCGACTGCGTTATACTCGTTCACGTTCTTAAATAAAAGAGTCCATAGCTCCCATATATGAAACGCCCATAACTTTGTCAAAAGTGATCCGATTTTCACGTTTGATGGCATTTTGATCATGATTTTTCCTATATATTGATTCCACATTCAAAATATATTCATTTTCGAAAATAAAATTTTGTTGAATTTTTTGGTCAAAAAAGCAAGGGTCCCCCCTTGTGATTTTAGGAAAAAAAAATTTTTTCAAAATTTAGAATTGCGGGTTTATAGTTTTAATCGATTTTATTTGTCAAAATTAGAATAAAAAACAACATTTGAGGTGATTCTGAGGGGGTCAAATTTTTGGTCAAAAATCATCCCAAAATCGACAAAAATTTTGACATGTAAAGTTGTCAGAT
>SCDT01000678.1:4005-34236 GCA_004143765.1 Drosophila melanica | reverse complement strand
CGATGATTCAGCTGAATAAATTTACTAATCAACTGTTGTCATAAATTAACTTGATGCGTTAGCAAAAAAGGGAATTCACAGTTTTAATGTTGTTGGAAAGCAACAACAAAAGAAACTCGGCTTAAAAATAAACGTTAGTTCCGCACGGGTAAATAACCAAGTTGTTTGATCATATTATGTCAATAGAGTTCTGATCAGCATTGTAGTACAAGCTTGAAAATGATTAATGTAAATATTAGAATAAAATTAAAAAATATTTTTATTTTTACAGTACATAAGATATTTTGAATATTTTAGAAGTCAAACAAGCTCTCAAATGCAATGAAATAAATATACTTGATAAGGTAATCTCTTGATGAAGCTTTTTAATGGATGGCCTACATGACACGCTGCATGACATGTCAGCAACGATTGTTGTTTATCTCAATGGACAAAAGTATTGATCGAATGTGCCCTGGAATTGATGGTAAATCTGTAATGTATATTCTATAATAATACTAAGCATCATTAAATTGATAAAACGTAATTAAATATTTTACAGGTTTTTCGTACAAATTATTATTTAAATACAAGCTATTGAATAAGATTAAGAAAAACATATTAAACTTCAAATTAATGCAAATTTTATTATAGAAAAATATTTAAAAACGTTTTTTTTCGAGGTGTTAGCAGACACCCCGGCTGACATGTCACTGAGCTCGTCGAGCAGGCGCTTAACTTAGCGTGGAATACGCCAAAAAAAAAAAAATACCAATGCCATTATGAACACGATTTCCATCTGACCAGGCTAGGCCAAGTGAATTTTAAGCTGTGCACATTGTGATTCTATTTGTGTTCATTTCATGGACCACACGCAGATAAACGATGGCCTCCAATGAGGTGGCTCAGCGAAGCGTGACCTGGACAAAGCCAGTGTAGGATTAAGTTTACACACACACATACGAGTGTGTGTGAACGCGAATCCGCTTTCTGAATCAAAATTTGTCGTGTGGCGCGTCAAAAGTCAAGTGGCAACACGCGTAACGCAGCGTTACGTTCAAATAAATACGTGAGAAGGCGTTGCAAGTCAGCCAAATGTGCGAGTGTGTGTGTGTGTGTGTGCGTGTGTGCGTGTGTGTGTGTGCGTGCTTGTAATCGCCTTTTTGACTGCCTGACATTGCACACGCATGCAAAGCACATTTAATCAGGCACCTCACGTTACCCCCTTTCAGCCACGCCCCTGTTGTCCCTGTTTCGTGAGTTTTCTCAATGCTTGATTCCTGGCAGCCTGCGATGCGTGATCAACGTGCCGCATCATTACGGTCCCCAGCGCCAATGCCATGTTGTCATTTTCATTTTCATCATCATTTTGCTAAAACATTTATCTGCACACCAATCGCACACACACACACACACAGGCAGTCGAGTGTGTGTTGAAAGAATGAAAGAATTTAATGTGGCAAACTTTTGATGTGTTCTAATTTATATACAAGCTGACAGTCAGATAGTCTGTCCAACATTTCAGCAGTCTGGCAACTCTGTCGCCTTAACTGTACCCAGTTTTAATGCTATACACACTCTCTCTCACACACACACACACACACATGTCAGTTGCCGCGACGCTGACTCGTTAAAGAAAATTTGTTTTTACGCTTGATGGCAAATTGGGCGCGACTCACTTCCCCTTGCCCTAGCCCCTTCCGACAGCTACCGCTGCTAGCCAACTGCCTCACCCCCTTTGCCCCCACGCCGATGCACTTGACTTTTGTATGATGTGCGTTGGACCCGTTAATATTTCATATGTCAACGCAAGCAACGACCCATCATGCCCCAAAACCCAACACTTCCCATCCGCCCCCCCCAACAGACACACGCATCCTTTCCTGGGCATCCCCTTGTTTGTTTTTTTATTTTCTCTCTTTTTTTTCTCATGCGTGGCCTTAAATCGCTTGCATTTAAAAAATTTGATTATGTGAAATTCTCATGTGGGGAAATTAAATTTATACACAGATTCACAAATTTGTATTGTTGTTGTTGTTGTTTTTGTTGCTTCCGCTGTCTCGCATTTTCATTTTTTATGACGGCTTTTCCGCATTTTCGGCATCAAGCAGAAAAGCAACGGAAAACAGAAAAAATATTAAAGAAATAACAAGTATCTTTAAGGTGGTACGAAGGCACGACTATGAGATGCCCTGTAAACTTGACGAATGATATCATCTTATATTCATTATAAAATCCTTTTATTTATTCAAATTAAAAAAATATATCTTGCAAACATTTATAAAATAATATTTTTTTTTAGAATAAAATTTATTTGTATGTGCAATATTTAAAATATTTAAACATTAAAATTATAAAAGATTTTTTGCATTTATTTACATGTATATTTCTGATAGACTTAAAATTTCATAATTTCTGTAGAACTTGCAAATACCCCTTATTTGCAGTTTCCTTGAACATTTTTATAAGTGCAGCGAATTAAAAGAAAGCAAAAGAAGTCAACAACATGCGACTGACACATTCAGTCAGCCAGTCAAATTGAGCCATTTCGGCTTCAGTTTCAGCCTTACTGTTCCACTCTTGGATGGATATATCGAAATATTACAAAACTGACATAAATTGACACATGTTCGATAAGCTCGTTTACTCAGATTTCGTATAAATTTTTGTGATAGGAATATTTTCCCATATGTAATGTTTTAATATATATAAAACCGAAAACTTACACTAAAAGTTCCTCTTTTCAATTATTAAACCATATTTTCATTTTAGGCGTCCATAGTTATACGTACTATTAAATTAACAAAACAAATTATTTAAATATATGGAAATTTGTTATTCTTAAAAAAAAATATATATATACATATATATAGGGTATACACAGAATATGTCAAATGTAAAAGGTAATTCCCAAAGTATATATACTTTTAAAATAGATTTCAATTATGGAAAAATATATAAAATTTCGAATTGAAAATGTACAGGGTATTTGAAAGTTGATGTTTGGTATGGTATTGATTTCTTTATTTGCAGTGTGTGTTAAGCGACTTAAAACAGCTTAAATGCTGGTGCTACTACCAACAAGTTGGGTTGGAGGAGGTAAGTAATTGTGGCTCTAACCGGAACTGGGGACTGGGTACGGGATCGGGGGCTCTGGGTCTGGGATCGGAATGTGCGCGGCGGCAAGAAGCAACAAAAAGGAACAAGGACACATTCCGTGGCATCGGCATCGGCATCGGCATTTGTGCTTTAAAGGACAACGGCTGGCAAATGTTTGCGATTTATGTATAATTTATGCAAAAAGAGACACACAACAACAATTTGACATTAATCAGTATGCTTTATTGACTTGACCCAAGCACACAACAAAAGAGCAAGCGAGATGGATGAGTGCCAACGAGAGAAGAGTCCGTGGGTGGTGTAGCGGTGTGGGCCGCAGAGAAAACGTGGAAATTCGCGAGCGACACTCATGACGTTTATGCTGCCTTCGTGCTTGACATTCCCCATAACTTAATCAAGAAATTCTTTATGCGCCAACCACCCACCCCCTTCCACTCAACACCATATACATATACATGCCCTGTTCGCCTCTCTCGCTCTTTTGTCAGGCTTTGTCCCTTTTCTCTGTGCGATGCTGCCTCTGTCGTCACTTCATCAATGGCGTTAATGTCCGTGGTTTCTATTGTGGGTTTTGTGCCTTTTTGTTTTGTTTTTTCCTTTTTTTGTGTAATGAATGTGACTTTGACATTCCTTTTGCCTCTTTGCGGTTCACAATTCTCCTCGCTTTGGCCTTTTTCCACAGGAATTTTTCCGTAAATTCTTGACAGCCTTAAGTTAAGCATTTCTATTAATGGTTTTGCGGTTACCTGTCGCAATGTCGAGGCAAAGGTGTTCGGGATGTTCCTAGAGTTTGCATTTAATTTTGACATTGGCTTTGACGTTGTCGTTGACAACTCTGTTTAGCTGTTATAAAGAAAACATTGATACGGTTAAATACAGGAAGAGAATGTGAGAAATAAAAAGGATTAGAACGAGGTACGTTAAAAACACGTTACTTAGAAACACTTTGTATTTATGTCAAGGAGGCACATCACAATTTTCAAAAATTCCGAACGTTGGTTCTTAGATGATCTCCATATCTTTGGTAATCATATCAAGGGTATAGTCCTATTAAACTTACAGAGCCAAATCCTTGTAAAACCCACAAGAATATGGTAAAAAATCAGTCCCGTCGCTTCTTCCCTTGGCATCCGGAAAAATCTGAAAAGATATAGCTTAATTAGAGCTATTGTTCTTGAGAAATACAGTTATATCTTGGTCATACCCTTTAGGAGCCTGTAAGTATATATCTTCACTCGCAGGAAACAGGACTATCGAATGGCATTTAAAGAGTTTCACGATTCCACCAAAAATATTGGCCAACATTTTTATGTGTCCGCCAAAAAACTTGCAAAAGCACGGCTGTATCCTTGCGGATCCTGGCGACTTCTGCGTCAAACAACTAATGCTGGTCTGGGCTTAAAACTAGCCAAAGGACATCTAAATCGTGCTTTTGGTTTCCTAGATATCTCGGATTTTGTGTTTTTGGCAAGTTTCCTTGTGTTCGACGCAACTTAAAAATTTGCAAGTGTCCGATTCTTAGATGACCCCATAATTTTTTGATGCCGATTGATAGAGTTGGTCCTTACGAATCTAACGCACTAAGTCCTTTGAAAATCTGCAAGGATATGGCCGAGTTAGAGCTGTTTTTCTAAAAAGGACATACTTCTTATAGCCATATCTCAGTCAAATCCTTAAGGATCGTTGAATGATATACCATTTTAAACTCGCAGGAAACAGGACTATCGAATAGCGTTCAAGGATTTTCAGGATTCCATCAAAAATATTGGCCACAATTTTTTTAAGGGGGTAGGTCGCAAAATTTGATAAAATTCGGAAAATCGTCCTTAACTTTGCCATTTTAAAAACTATCGTGATGTCCTTTGGCCAGCGGATAGTATATTTGCCGCCAATTCGGTATATGCAATAAAAAGGACGAAAATCCTTACAGGAGCAAAGATAAAATGGCATTTTTGTGAACAAAAAACTAGTCATAGCTCGGCTGTATCCTTACGGATCCTGGCGATTCCTGTGTCAAACAACTGGTATTGACTATGGCTATCAACTGACCAATGACATCAAAATCGTTCTGTTAGTTTCTGAGATATCAAGGATTTAGAATTTTTGGCCAATTTCTTTGCGCTCTACATGAGAGAAATTTTACAAGTGTCCGATTCTTAGATGACTCCATAATTTTTTAATGCCGATCGATAGGGTTTGTCCCTGCGAATCGAACGCACCAAGTCCTTTGAAAATGTGTAAGGATATGGCCGAGTTAGAGCTATTTTTCTAAAAAGCAACATTTTAAATGCATTCTAATCGAGACGGATTTTCGTGTCAGCACAAAAGTATGCACTGCTATAAATACTCGTGACAACTTTAACAGTTCCCCCTCTGTGAAGTTACAGCAGTTGCTTATTTTTGTGTCATGCAAAAGTATGCAGTAAAATAATTCGACCGAATTTATGTCAAGCTGCTTCTGATTTCTGTTCGCCTGGTAGTTTGGGTAGAAATTACGTTGAAAACTTGCAGGTAGTTTATAGAAAATTGTAAACGCCATATCTCCGGCAAATCGGGCCCGATCGTGGAAAAGTATACTTTTTCGGACTCGTACGAGTATTACTATCGATTGACATTAAAAATTCCAATTGTACATTTTGATAATTTTTACCGAAAAACTCAAGAATTTGTGTTTTTCTTCTTTTCAAAAAAATCATGCGAATCAGTACACAGCATTTACCCTAAAAAAGGTCCTCCCGAAACGAATAAAAATGAATTTGTTTACATTTTTATTTATTTTTTTCCTGATAATTGTTGTTATATAAATTTTTGCTTACATGTAATTCTTTTAAAATAATATGATAGAGTACATATAGTACAAATTGCAAGAAATTTCTTTAGCTCGTTTCGGAAATTGTTTTCAAGAATTGCTTAAGTTTGTGCATCTTGCCGAAGTTTGTCGACGCCGGTTCGCTGCTGCTGTTTGCATTTTGACTTGAAAGACTTTCCCAATCTGAAATCAAATATAATTAAAAAGTAAAGTAAGTAATAATTGATATTTATAAAACAATCAGCTAGATTCAGTTAGATAAGTTTATCTAAAACAGTAAAACATGATTATCTTGGGTGATTTTTTAGAGTGGAATGGAATAAATTTTTTCAAAACCGGACCACATATAGCCAATATATGATCAAAATTCTTCATATCGAGTTGAATTTTTGTGACAGCTCATAATTATGCAATGGCAAATATATTTACACAAACTTCAACAGTACGCACGCTGTCAATGTTGCGTATTATTATAGCAACTAAAAGTATGCAATACTTTTTTCGTCAGCTCTGCAAACTATTATTTTTAAAGTAAAATAAATTTGAAATATGCAAGTCTCGCGAAAATATTGCCCGATTTTTGACAGGTACAGCTTTTTAGACTCTTAATGATCAGGATTATCGATTGGAATTCAAAAATTTCCATCCTAATTTTTGACCATTTTTGACAAAAATCACAATTTTTGTCATTTTAGACTCATACGAACCAGGACCAATCGTATAAAAATTTCCCATCCTAAATATTTACCACTTTGGACAAAAATGAGAATGCGCACATTTTGCCAAAATTTACAGACTAGCGCGTGTTCAGAATGACAAACTTTATCAAAATCGGACTTTATTCACTCGAGTTATTGTCAGACTAGTATACTAGAGAATATAATACACATATTGACTGGTATACTCCTAGATTAAGTCGAAATCATTCTTGATTATAATTTCTTATTAATAAATATAATCTGAATTCTTGAATTAGTAAAGTACACATAACAAGAATATTCGTACTCAAAACTCAAAATAAAATATTCACATTTACATTACTTAGTAATTTTCGGATTGGAAACTACCGTAAAGCTTATATATGTATAAATGATTGAAGCACAAAATAAAATACCCAGCATTTTGTGCTCCTGAGTGTAAAAACACCAAATTTACCAGTTAAAGTTCATGGAAAGAGAATATAATATACATATACTTGTGTTGGTCTGAAGTGTTGCCAAACTATTGCTATTGTTGGCCGCATATCAATTGGCAACTCTGGTTAACGAACCGAACCAATTACAGCTAAAAATATGCATTTAATACGCTCAGCTCAAGTCGCAAGTCGACGACAAAAAGTCCACGTAGCATTGCCCAAAAAATAGAAGCAAAAAAAAAAATATAAATATATAATAGTTAAACATAATGATAAAAGATGGCCACAGATGCCTTGACTTGGGAATACCCTGTTCGTACATTCACAGCTAGCACAAATTTGCAATAAATATAGTACATAGGGCATATCAGGCCCTGCACACCCGATTTTGTAGCTTTAGCTGAGTTCCTTGAGACCGATTGCATCTGATGCTGGTCACGAATAAAACATCAAAAAACGATATATATTAAAGGCATAATGGATTCAAAGTTTAGTAAATTAATTATATTCACGCACTTTTTATAGTTATAGGGTATACAAAGTAGACACCGAATGTTTATTGGGTGAGGCAGCAATTAATAAGAATCGATTAATAAGAGAAACAAAAAATTTCTTTATTGATTTTTGGCCAAAGCGCGATCGCAGTTGGCGCGTTTTCAGTTGCGTTTTTGTTGGCCAAGCGAACGGATCGAAAACAAAGCGACGGAATCGGAAATCGCGCTTACGGTATTGCGTGAACGTGTCAGCTCTGCGCTGCCTATAAAGTACCGCATTAGACAACAACAATAACAACAACGACAATAACAACAACAACAACAGCAACAACAATAACGATGCACCTGTACGTGGCATTTTGGGTCTGTGGCACGCTTCTTGCGCTGCTGTTGGGCTGGCAGCAGCGCAAATGCTGGCGCCTCATCTGGCAGCTGAACGGCTGGCGGGGCGTGGCACAGCAGCCGGTGCTCTGGTTCCTGCTCTGCATCAATTTGCATCCAAACAGTTGAGTAACGGGCCTCTCAACTGCTTTTTGATTCGTCTACTCCGCCCTTTGCTTCTACTCTGTTCACAGCCCAATCGAGCGTATATTGGTTTTGAGCAGTTCCTAAACTCGTTACACAAAGTTCGTTTGTTTTGGCAGACAGACAGACAGATCGATTCTAAAGATCAAGAGTAAATGTATTTAGCACTTGCACCTCGAAAATCCTTATGTCCCATCAAGATCATTTTCGACTGTTTCAAGCTGTTGGTGACAAGCGACTTTAACGTTCTTATTTATTATAATATTGTTAGTAAATGTAAGAGCTTAATACTTTAAATAGATAACAGACACTTTTTCGTTGTACTCGATTAATATCGATTTCGAGAATTCAATTAAAACTGATATACAGGTTGTTCATTTAATAAAAAAAACATAGCCCCTTCTCAGAAACAAACAGGAACTTTCACTCGTTGTTTTCAAAGTTAATAAAAATGCAAGAGAATAAACATTATTGTTAGGTTTCTCTATAGGTTCCCCCTTCTCGTAAACCTATTCTAGCATTTATACTGTTATTTATGATTAGTGATCTAGATACGATTTGCATCTGGCCCTTCTCGTTGCAGGCATTTTGGACAAGGTGACCCGTCTGCGTGTTCTCTTCCAGCGTCCACTGGCCATCCTGATCGGGACACGTGCGCTGCTCTACATCGACGATCCAGCCGGCATGGAGTGCGTGTTGAATGCGCCCGAGTGCCTCGACAAGACGTTCATGCAGGAGGGTTTCTTTGCCCGTCGTGGCCTGTTGCATGCGCGCGGTGAGCCTGCCACAGATTATATGAAAAATGCATTGAAATGGGATTTTGTTGCAGGTCAAAAGTGGAAGCTGCGACGCAAACAGCTGAATCCGGCCTTCAATCACAATATTGTGGTCAGCTTCTTTGATGTGTTCAATGCGGTGGGCAATCAGCTGGTGGAACAGTTTGCCACACAGTCCCATCTGCACGGGCAGGCGGTGAAGTTCAAGGATGCCGAGGATATGCTCAGTCGCGCCGTACTCGAAGTATCCTGCCGTGAGTAGCCACTAATCGAAACTATAAACACCCACACACACACACACACACACACACACACGGACACAGGCGCACACTCATTGATCCCAATCGCCAGCCAGAAAGTAAAAACAGACGCTGTTTGAACGCCCTTCGCGCCGCGACACGTTTGCCCCGTTTCCATGCGGCTCACGTACGCGGAACCCAAACGGCAGACACATTCCGGCTAAATGCCACAAATGCCAGCCAGAACCGAGGGTCATCACCAGGGCAGACCACCAGCAGCTGTCGACGCAGACGTTGATGAAGGGGCAGCCGCCCAAACTTGGCTGGGCTGTAAATTATGATTAGCCTTATGCAGAAACTAGTCAATTGGGTTTTGATTGCTTCGGCACCAGCACGAAAATCTCGTATAATTTGTATACCCTAGCAAAGGGTATTTGCATTTTTGGCCATTTAAAAGACCATCAACTACACTCAGGGAAGAGGGCAATTCTAAATCCAAGCATTAGCATTTTAGAATTCGCATCGTTTCATTTTCAATACTTTTAAATATTCTAAAATATTTTAGGAATATCATTTTTGATATCATAATTGGGTAATATTGTTGCATAAACCAAAAATATTCTTCCATATAATATTAAATAAGGACATTTCCACAGGAAAAAGCACATTGAAGAACAAGAACAAAAAGTTAATATAGAAACATTTCTTGTTCTGATATTATCTAGGAGAAATATGTTCAAATGGTATTCAATTTAATAATTGACACATGTTTTTTAAAACATAATGCAAATTTTTGGCCTGATCTTGAAGGATGATACGATATTTAACTAGAATTATTTCATTTATTAATTGAACTTTATGGTATAAAATTATTGTCAAATGAATCACATTAAAAACTGATCTTAAATTCAAGTTTAAATTCAAACTTGAACTTGAACTTCAATTAAAATATTTTGCGTTATCAAATTATTGTGCAATGTTACATATATAAATATATAAACCTATGCCAACGATGTTCCATTAGCCAATACCGTTAGTTACAACACACATCTCGAGGCATTCGCTGACAGCGTTGACTTCAAGTTTAGGCCAAATTTCATTACCTGACATTGACAATTTGCTGGATAAAACAGTTAGCGCTGGCCATTAGCAGCTGGCTAGAGGCGAACAGGTCGCGTAACGGTGCACTGTTTAGATCTAAAACCGATTGGGGGTTGTGGGGAGGGGGGTGGAGCTGGTGGTGGTGTATCAGGGCCCTGCCAGGTGGCGAATTATGTTGTTTACGAGCTGCTGTTAAGTCCTTTCGCTTTACGCTGTTCTCAGCTGGCAATATTTGAATGCCACACATATCATTCCCTCCCTCCCTCCCTCTCTCTCTCTCTCTCTCTCTCTCTTGCTCTGTTTTTGCTGTCTTTGTCCTTGGCTTAACACCTCGTTACCTTTTATTGCAGTCACCATTATGGGAACACCGACAAATTTCACGCAAGCGGATGACGCACACATCGCCACCACCTACAAGCGGTGAGTGGTGCCAGCCCCAGCGGCTCAATAAGTGTACACTAATGCCACTGACTCTGTGTGTATGTGTGTGTGTGTGTGTGTGTGTACTTTTTAATAGGCTACTCGAAATCTCGGCTATTAAAATTGTCAAGCCCTGGCTGCAAATCGATTTACTGCATCGCCTTTTGGCGCCACAACTGTACGCCGAGGCCGAGGCATGCAACCAGCTTCTGGTCGATTTTGTGGCACAAATTGTGCAGCGCAAACATCGCAACTGGCAGCTACGCAACGCCATCGAGGATGACGAGGATTTGCCCTGGCAGCGACGCATCTTCATCGAGCAAATGTTCCAACTGGCCGCCAACGGTGAGCTGACCCTGCAGGATATCGAGGACGAGGCACAGTCCATGGTCCTGGTGGTGAGTTCGATAATTCGAATATTGTTTACTCTTTACAACATTTTAAGAGAGTCTATTCGTTTTGTGAGTCTGTCAGTGAGAAAAATTATTTTGATTTTGGCAGCTACACTGAGAAAAACTAAGAAGCTTTGTAGCCATGAGTTTTGCACCCAAATGCTCTCCAAATATAAAACAGCATTTTCTATGACTATTATACACGAATATTCCTTGTTTTGATTCAGATATGAGCGGAATAAAGGTTGTGTTTTCTTATGATTTCTATAAAGTATTCGTTCCAAAAAAAACGATCTTAACTCAATTGAAATGTGTTTAAGGTTGAGTGTTTTGTATAGTGTATGCCCGCATTAGGTAAAGTGTTTAGATTTTTTTCGATGTAAATTATATACCCCTTAGTCTTAGATTCATCCGACAGAATATGCATGAATAACTCTAAAGTTGAGGATGTAAGTTATTGGGCTACGCCAACTGATAACACTGTAAACGAGTATGGCGCTGTCGGTTATACCCGACTGCAAACCTGCTAATACATAATTTAATTATTTTTTTTTTTTTAATTTAACTTATATCTTTAATATACTCATATATCTCTTATATATCTACTTTTATATCTTATAAAATATTCGAATATATATTTTTAAAAAAAATGTCTAAATGTTCGATTGATTATCAATTCATTAATTTCACTCCGTTTAGTCGTTTGAGACTGTCTCGAACAGCATTATGATTGCCCTGCTGTGCCTGGCCACCCACAAGGGCGACTGTCAGCGACGGCTGCGCTCGGAGATTGGCAGCGTGCTGCCGCATGGCAACGACGCCAGCTATGTGGGTGTGGAGCAGCTGCAGCAGCTGCGCTATTTGGATGCCTTTGTGAACGAGGCGCTGCGGCTGTTGGCAACGGTGCCGATGAATTTGCGGCATGTGAGTCGAGACTTTCAGCTGGCTGGACGCGAGGTGATTGTGCCCCAGAATACGATAATTGCCCTGGACACGTTCAATATGCAGCGCGATGCGGCCTGGTGGGGCGACAGGGCAAAGCAATTTGAGCCGCAGCGTTTCCTGCAACAGCAACGGGATCCGGATCAGGATCAGGAACAGGAACAGGAGCACAGCGAACAGCAGCAGCAGCAGCAGCAGCAAACGGGTGCGGAACAGGGGAAGCAGACAAAGCGCAGGCATTCGTACAGCTTTTTGCCCTTTTCGAAGGGGCTGCGCACCTGCATAGGTGAGACAGTACCGTTAATTCACAGCCCAACTGCTTAACTGATTGATATTTCAATATTCACACAGGTCGCCGCTATAGCTTCTTCATCATGAAGGTCTTTCTGGTCAAGTTGATAGCCAACTTTGATTTCCGCAGCGATCTTCACTTGGAGCAGCTGCAGTTCGTCGAGGGCATCTCGCTCAAGTTTCGCAACGCCGACGAGATACTCTTTGAAATACAGCCACATAAGAGTTCATAATTGAGCACGAGAAGTTAAATCGAATTTAATACTCTTGCAGAAAGCATTTAGCTTAAACATTCCTGAAAACGGCCACGAACTGGGCAGTTAAAGAACGGAAGGATATCTTTATGAAGTTAAATTTTGATACTCATTCACGAAGTGAAAAAGAGTGTATTGGGTTTGTGCAATGTCTGTCTTTCCGTATGCATATTTTTTACCTTGGATTATATACTGGTGTGTAAAGTATTAAGACCAAAAACATCGTCCTCAAAATTGTTTTTTGGCGTTTCCGTCAGGATTTGTTCAATAGATTGATTATGCATTTAAATTATATTTTTTTTGATTTTTTTTTTTTGTTTACTAATTTTTCAAACATAATTGGTTATTACTGCGAATAAGTTTTCGCTGTCGGTTATATCCGACTGCAGTTTTTTTTTTTGCTTTTAGATTGATTTAAAATATAAAAAAAATTTAACGATGGGTTCGAGCCCTGCATTACCTACAGCTATTTATAAAAAAAAATTGAATTTTCTTTAATGTGAAAAATATAAAAAAAAGCATAGTAGGTAGTGATTTGATACTAAAGTCTTTTGAAAACTTTTCCAAATTGCACAATGAAAAGGGAATAGTTTTTTCGTTTTTTGGTTTTAAGAATTCGTTTACTGCCCAACTGATTTCATATTATTAAGAGCGGCTTTAAGCCAAAGTGTTTCATTCAGCGAAACTGAACCAAACACGTTTCTTTTTTAAGTCGAGCGAAATCGTTCTCTGTAAGGGTATTCAAACTCCGGTGCACCGAAGCTAATTTTTATATTTGGTTGTATATTATATATGTATGTATATTTGTTTGTTTTTTTGTGTGGCAATTTTTGTAAAACCTAAATATAGTAGATAATAGTTGAAGGATATGCTAAACTGCACTTGTATAATTTGGTTCGACACTTTGGAGGAATTTAATCGCGTTCAACGAGCTGCAGGTCGAGCTTGAGGAGTTTCCTGCGCCAGCGCTGCTCGACGCGCTCCTCGAGCTGCTTCTCCAGATTGTCGCTGGTCAGCTGCAGCTGCTGGGCGCTCAGCTCCGCTTGATAGGCGCGCTTCTCGCTCTCGTGGAGGCGCTGCTGCAGCTTGGCCACCTGTCGGTCAAAGTCCTGCACCTGCTGGTTTGACTGCTCGAAGGCGCGCTCCACGCAGTGCAGATTCTGGGCGGCGGCGGTCAGTTCGGCCTGAAGGAGCGCGTGGCTGGCGCGGCTCGCCTCCAGCTGCTGTTCGCTGCGCATGAGCCGGTCGCTCAGCTCGGCGGCACGCTTGCCACTATACTGGGCAGTGCGATCCGCATCCTTGGCGTGCCGCTTCATCTTTGCCAGCTCCCAGCTGAGCAGCTCGATCTTCTCGGCATACAATTGATCCCGTTGCTCGAGCGCCTTCCGCAGCCGATGGCTTTCGTTGAGGGTGCCGCGCGCCTCGCGTACAATCGCCTGGTGCCTGGCCACCTGGCTGAGGGCCAGCTGCAGTTGATCCTCGAGCTCGATGTTCCGGCGCTGCAGCTGCATGTTGTGCTCCTCCGCTTTGCTGCGATGGTCCAGCTCGTGCTGCAGCATCATCTGGCAGTGGGTGTACTCCTCCCGGTACCGGTCCAAATCATCTTTGGCCATTTGTATTTTATACTTCAGTGCATCCAATATCAGACCCTGCCTGCTCACCGCCGACATCCTTTTACGTTTTGTGTATTCTCTCTCTCTCTCTCTCCAATTTCTCCTTCTTCTTCTTCCACTTTTTCCTCTTCACTCGCGTGTAGCTTTTTTGTATGTTGTGTGTGGTTTGGCCTGGTTGGTTTCTGCTCGTAATCTGCTTAGAAATGATTAGTTTATCACATATTTCCTCTCAGTTGAGCGTTCAAATTGCTTGGCCTACTACAGAAACCAATTGCAGTTTGCGCCTTGGGAAATTTGCGTTGACATTTCCTAACAATAAATTTCCCTACTATTTGAATTTTGTGCTTTAGGCAGAGCTTTGCTGTAAGCACAGCGCAGACTTCCACCATAAAATTGCTTTCCGATGTGGTAGCTTTTAAGCTTGCAAAGCTATCTTAAAGCTTCGCCTTATCAAATTCAACTAGAGATATTCCAAGCGAAGTTATATGAAAAAGTGTTGTATAAATATAAATACTTTCGTTTCAGAATATCGTTTTGGTTGTTTAATTAACAACGAATCACGTTAAATGAAACACATTTAGTTCAGAATAGCAAGGCTTCCTTTTTGCAATACAAAATCTATCAAGAAATTATAAAAAAAACTCCTCGTCATCGTCTTCTTCATGATCATCGTTTTGCTGTTCGTTTTCTTCTTTGTTTTCGCATTCACCGTTAGTTTCCGCCGGCTTGGGGTTCAGCTTGAAGCCCTTCTTCAGTAAACAGGCAACAGATCCGCCGTGTGGATTTTCCTTCCAAGTATTGGCAAAGATATCGGCCAGCTCCATGCAATCCTTGACAGTGACCAAAGACCAGCCCTCCCGTTTAATGTGATACAGACGCACCAGGCCGCCGCTGTAGGCATCCAGATAGGTGGCATGGTAAACGCCACGCAGTGCCAGATTGTAGGCCTCCTCGTCGGACATGTCCCATTTGAAGAGGGTGTCCAGGACGCCGAGTGCGTAAAAGGTGCCACTCCCGGTCGCGAACAATTCACCCTCGGTCCGCAGACCCTCCGAGTCAACATAGATCAGCTTGGGCCCTTCGATATCGTAGCCGCCAAGTATCATGCCCATGCAGAGCCCCATGTTCTTGAACTTGTACGCGATGTTGCAGAGGACGCGTGCCGCGGATGTCACCGGCATTCCACGGCCATAGGTGAGGGCGTGCAGGCGGCATTCCATGGTGAGGATACGGTCCCAGTAGATGCAATCGGCGGCGGCGCCAGCAATGGTGCCCAGTATGTTCGGATCAATCTCGACGATCTTCTTCATTTCCTGCGTGGCAATAAATTCGGCATTCGTGCCACGCGAGTCCGCACACAGAAGAATGCCGCCCTGGTATTTGAATCCCAGCGTGGTGGTGCCGTGCGTTATGTCCAGCTTCAAGCCGCTCTTCTTCATTATCTTGTTCATTCGCTTTGTGGGATTCTCGAAGGGCGGGGCCAACAGTGCGTATGGATTGTCGAAAACGGATTTCGCTTTCCTCATTTCAAGTTGCTCATACAACACATTATCATCACTATTCGCCTTCATAAAGGCCATTTTATCCATGCCACAAATATTCGCCAATGCCATCTTGTGTTAAATGGTAAATAACAAAACTATAAAAATTATGAAAATATATTTAGATCTTTTTTAAAACTCGTGGCGATTTGTTTTTGTGTATGATTGTGGACGGACTGAGGGAATTATATAAGTTATAAGGATCCTATATAAATCGTGCGCCTAGGCCTACTATCGTCTTGTACTCCGAAATTGTCATTTCTCAGCAGCTAAAGCTTTCATTTCTTATACCTTGGCTTAAACATATACACAAAATAAGTTAATTTAAATTTAACTTATCTTATAATTCTTCTAGAAATATAAAAAATATTTGTGTATATATAAAATAATTTTGCTTGCATATAAATTAATGATGTAATATAGTAGAAACGAACGAACCCATTGGAAATGGGTAAAAGAGGGTACAACGGTTTTGTGCCAATGTATGTAACAGGCAAAAGGATGCATCTACGATCCCATCCCATCCATCCTAGCTAGAAGCTTCCACTTTTATTATTTAGCCTCGCGCAGAACAAGTTGGTTTTAAATTAAAGACAACTTTTTATGTTTGCCCAAAATTAATGAAAATCTACTACAAGCTCAAAAATTTTAAATAATTTAATTAGTATTTTCTGAGATTTACATTATATGATTGTACCAACTTTTCACCCAAATACTTAGTGCGGCAAGGAGACGAAGCCTTGCTAAGTTTCATGAAGATAGCTTTTAAGCTCAGCTCATCCGACTGAGCAGGAATATTATATATATATATACACTTCTTCAAAGCGTTAAGCCAGTGTATAACAAGCATCAACAGTTGGTTTTCACTAGTTTAATCCTGCTTAGTTTTGCTTGTTTCTTGAAGGTCTTTTTGTATCGTTTTAAATACAATTTATTTAAATCGCATTTAAAGCTTTTCAATTTAAACGATGCTGATTGTAACACATAGTTGCAATTTGTGGCAATAATTGGCAAAATGATTGGAGCATCATCCATAACGACGCGACGCGACGCCGCTGGAATGAATATGGAAGTGCGCTCCACTTTCTTCTTGTTGAGCTGATGCTCTTTAATGCCGAGCGACAAATGTTGAGCAATTACGTTGGGCGCGCCTGAGACACCGCCGTATGATAATATGCCACAACTGTCAACAATATTTCCGGTGCAAAGCGTTTCCACCGTGCAAACCCCCTCCTGTGTGCCATTGCTTTCCGTTAGCTTGTAACGTGTGTGTGTGTATGTGTGTGTGTGGCCTTGACAGCATGTGCGGTGTCTGAATGTGTGTGTGTGTGTGTGTGTGTGTGTGTGTGTGTGTGTGTGTGTGTGTGGGACACTCTCAACTCAGGCACATATCATTGTCAGTGCACGCCCGTGACTCAACTTCAGTTCGCTTGAGTTGTCTAAAGACTCGGGTCCAACTGTCGGCATCGTCTTAGCAACTAAACGACAGTTACGGCAACAGCGCAACAGCATCATTATAAACTGGTCATACACTGAGAGAAATACACATTCTATATGCAAAACTATTTCAAATTTAGTTAACTACTTTGATCAGTCGCTGACCTGACTCTAACAACAGAGTATTTATACTATAATAATATGCATTACAGGGTATAACAGGGTAACTGTATACTATACAGTTAGAATGCAGACTGCAAGCTGGTTTAAAACGGAACACTTGTTTGTTCCACTTCTCTGTTAAAACGGAACACTTCTTTGTTTTTTGTTGTTAAAAAAGCATTTTGTATCTTATTAAAAATATAAAGTATCTAATAAAAAATTAGTATACAAATATTCTATATAAATAATTTAAGGTAATTTAATAGAAGACAGGTAAAAAATAAACAAAACTAATTCACTAATTAGTAAATCGGTTCAAAGTCAAAATTATTTTATGAAATTTCAATGCAGTTTGCTTTTTATACCTTGTTCAAAAAGTAACAAAGAGTATATTGGCAATGTTATGCTTCTTGCTGTGCTTCCGTCCGCTCGAAAGTTTTTAAATTTCAAACATAAAATATACTTTGAAATCTGTTCAACTGCTTTTATCCGCGCCAAATAAAATGTAACTACACTTTTTAACTAAAATTAAATATTGTAGATATTTTGTTTTTTAAATATATTTTGAAGTTCGTTGAAATTGACTTTCGTTTTGTCTCGGAAACATTTCGATGTATTCTTTGAGTTTACCTATGCTATATTCATAGGACATCTAGCATATATATAGATATCGGGATATGTATATTTTACAGCTTCTAAGCCCACTTTTTCAATTTCCACTATAGATCATTCTGTGGCCCTATTCTATCCAAAACTTTTCAAAGTGCAAAGGTACATATGTGTGTGTGTGTGTGTGTATATATCGGTGTTGGTGTTGCTGTTGGTGTTGGTGTTGGTTTTTGTGTGTGTGTGTGTGTGGGTGTTGCGTTTTTTGTCGAGCAAATGGCGCCGTCAACGCAGTTATTAGATTGTTGGGTAGCTGGCTTTCAGCCACGCCCAGTGTTAGTAGGCGGTACGTCTGTCCTCTGGCGCTGCTGCTGATGTTCTTGTTGTTCTTGTTGTTGTTGTTGCTCTTGTTGTTGGCATTAACTTGACACTTTCCCCATTGCCGTGTGGCATGCCTCGAGTAGCGTACACACTTCCACCGAGCAGCTACAGTCTCTGTCTCTGTGTGTGTGTGTGTGTGTGCGTTTGTGCAGCTTGTGTGTGCAAAAATTTATAACTGTAAAAGGCACTCGAAACACATTCGCATGGAAATTTGCCTGCATTTTTACTTTGATTAATGTGCCGGGCGAAAATCGCTCCTGATAAAATATGTGAAGCGTCCTGTCTGCCAGTCTAGAAAGGACTCGAGACTCCTTTAAGGCGCCACTTAATTATTTACCAAAAAAATTTCAATTGTCTGTGGCCGGCTACCACTGAAGTCAAAACTGAAAATGACACAAGTCCGTTGCCAATCGTTTCCATTTCATTCCATTCCAATCCATTCTTTTCTCGCTATCCACTTTTGAGAAAATAAAAGAAATCCCAACAAAATGATCTATGTGTGGTAATTAGATCGCGAAGGATATTCTAAACACAGTCTTTTAAATAAATATTTTAAATCAATAAAATTGTTGTTGGTTATGCTCAAATTTCTTCAAATAAGCAGAAGTAAAGTTCATTTAAAAAATGTACTTTTTTCAGAATGTTTGAATTCAATAATTTTGTTTTTATGTGTAAAGGGATTCACACTTAATTGAAAAAGTAGAAAGAGTTTTTTTTTTTTTTGGTTTTAAGGGAAAATAAACTTAATCACATGTTTCCTTTTGGTAACTTGCGAATTGATATTTAGCAGCTAGCTCAATTTTGTGTTGCATATTTACCATGTAGATAAAATAATCGCCTTGCAATGTTGAATGCCACGTGTGGCAGCGCTGAAAATATATGTTTTTCAAGCTGCGACGGAACGTTAAATATTGGTTTATCAATTTCTTTAACTATTCGTTGCATCAGTTACAGTGAACTTTACCAGGCAGATAAGCAAATCAAGCAATTAATAGCTTGCCCAAACTCCACTAATGCTTGATTTAATCAACTTTTTAAACAAATGATGCACATTAATCTGTGATGCGGCGGCGGCAGCGTCGGCGGCGGCTTCAATCAACATTGTCGCATTTTTGGTATCAACTTAGTGCTGGGGACATGGACAATTTAGCTGGCACCGCTCTCCACTCGGCACGCGCCATCCACTCGGTGAAGTGGAGTGAAGTGACCCAAGCAGTGGCAATGAGGCCATGGCCAGTGCCATCAGGCACCAAAAATGCAAATCGTGCTGAATTGCATTTTTCGTAGCATCAGCGGGCAAAATTCAAACTGCACATTTTTATAGGCAGTAGCTTGAATAGTTGCAGTGGCGCCACTCGGTGCGGCATCCCAATGCCCCGGACACCCTCTAAATGCTGCTCCTGCTGCTGCTGCTGATGCTGATGCTGATGCTGAACGAGGCGTTGATAAATGTGGCAGACGCCAACGCCAGTTGCAGCAGGACTAGACCAGGGCCAGGGCCACTGTTGCTGCTGTTGCTGCTGTTAAGTGTTGCAAATCCAGTGAGCGGCATAAAATGTTGCGTCATCCGGCGTGAAAATGCTGGAGCTGCAGCTAATAGAGGACAGCCGCCATAGCTTCATAGTGAATGACCATTTTGGGTCCAACATTTTATTTTTGGCACATTTTTTTTTGAGAGACCCCCTTTCAATGTTTTTCTTTTCTTTTTTTTTTTGTTTTTTTTTTTGTTTTTTTCTTGGCCGGCGCTTGGGTTTCTTT
The DNA here is from genome assembly GCA_004143765.1 of Drosophila melanica. Classification (NCBI taxonomy): domain Eukaryota; kingdom Metazoa; phylum Arthropoda; class Insecta; order Diptera; family Drosophilidae; genus Drosophila; species Drosophila melanica. Next base: position 14,261 of record SCDT01000678.1, on the reverse strand, counting down.
CATGGTAAACGCTGCGGCAACGTTGTTGACAATTTGTCGACGTGTCAGAAGAGTCAACGTGAATGTGACAAGTGACGGCGACGCCGACGCCGATGCTGACGTCGACGTCGACGTTGACGTCAACGCTAACGCGGATGCTGACGAGACGGGCGCTGGCCTGAGTTTGTTCTCTTCCTGGACCATTGGACACTTGGACAGCGGCTGGTTTGTCTCTTTTGTTGTAGCTGTCACAATTTTCGCTTAAATATTGATATGCCCTACGCCACAGAGCGGTTACAGCAATCTGCAAATTAACCTCGGAACTTCGCTGTTTTTTTTTATTTATTTATTTTTTTTTTGTATTGCTTAAGGAATTATTCCAGATTTCGGCTGCATTTGCAAATGAATTAAAAACGAATTTTATAGTAAAATTTACTTTAAATGCAGCCTATTTTTTTTTAACGAGGAATGCTGTAATGGAACAGGAGTATATATATGGATATATATATTCGATTTAAACAGGAATTAAACTAGTTTTGCTGAATATGATCCAATTCAGCATAGAAACGCTGAAATTTAAAAATTATGACTTGAAACGTTGGAATAGAACAATGCGCGTTTACGATTAGAAAGTAATTTCAGCTGATTCTAAGCGAGTCAAAGGAATTAATAATTGACACATTGATTGGTTAAACAGAACAATTTACGTCTTTAAATTTAAAATAAACCACCAAGAAGAAATATACTTCAACATTTTGTCATGAAATTCTGGAAGGAAACAGTGTGCAATTGCAAATGGGGATAATTCGAAGAAGCCTAATTGAATCTGCGAATATGAAACAGGTCGGCAAAAAACTAATTGAATCTCTTGTAGGAAAAGCAGAAATGCAACATTTTTCACTCAGAACGGAATCGACAAGTCAATTGAACTCGTTAGTGCAAACTGCAGCAATGATTTTATATAATATTTTTGCGGTAAGGTATTCGCAACAAGCTACAACAATTTGATAACAAGATGGAATGATGGCAATATGACAATATTTATAATTAATCTAAGAAAATTTATTTGTTAAAATTACTCAATTTTCGGAAGTTAAAATTGTGTTATTTAAAATGTGTGGGAAGCGATTTAAAATTAATTTTCAAACACAAATTTCAAAAACTAAATTAGTCTCTCACTTTATCCATTTCTTATTCATTTAGTTATATTTGCAAAGTTTATATTTATAGGTAATTTGAAGTTCGTTTTGAAGCCAGCGCAATTTCTTTACGTATTCGTAAGGTTTTCTTTTTTTTTTTTTTTTGATATTTGGTGTGTATTTTTTCACTGCGTAACCGAAAATTAATTTTTACACACACGGAAAGTCAGAGTGGGCTGTTCGCGAGAACATAAACGGCATAATTGATATATGTAAATGTGTATGCATGCATGCAAATGCATGTTTGTGTGCGTATGTGTGTGTATGTGGTTCAACTGGCAAACAGCAGTCGTTGGCATATAGCGATCCAGATCCAGACCTACGTCAGTTGCCAATGGTCGATGTCCTTATGTCACTAATTACATGCATGTCAATTTTTCGCTCATCATTGCGCCGGGTGGCAGCGTTGGTGCTGCCGCCGTGGCCGCCATTCCATTCCATGCCGTTCCGTTCCATTTGACTGCAATGCAATGTGAACGATTCACTCGACGGCGCCCAGCATTGTGCAACGGCAACAAAACCAAACATATTTGGACAGATTGTGGACAGGCCGGATGGGTCGGCTGTGGTCATTCAGCATCCTCCAAATGGAAAGCTGACTGATGTCCTTTGCCCAGACCCCGTCCCTCCCTCTGTTTCTCACTCGCTCCGATGTGGCTCCTACGTTCATGTGTGCGTACATTTTTATTAAATTTTTCATTATTTGCTGACAGCTGTCGGTAAATGGAATTGTTTATTACCTGGCATCGTCCTCCTGCCCACTGTCCTTTTGCTGCTGTTGCTCCTGCCACTGCTGCTGCTGCTGCTGCTGATGCCGCATCGTTGTCGGTGATTATCATAACGTTTGCACTGGACAGCCGGGCCTGCCAACCGGCTGCAAATGTTGACAGTTTTGGGTAACACAACAAAACACAATTGCGGGTTAGCAGCAGTGACAGGGCAGCCAAGGGGGGTGGGGGCATCGGGTAGTGGGTTTATATTGACGAATACATTGAACAAATCGAGTGCTGAGTTTGAATTTTGAGAATTGGAATGCAGAGCAAGCAAGCATTCATTTTAGAAATGCATTCGAGTAGCCACAAACCGCAAACAGAACGAGTATCAGATGTGTGTGTTTATTTGAAATGTGTGTGTGTGTGTGCGTTGGTCAACTGAGTTGTCTCAACTCATCTAAAATATAAGGCATATGTTCCTAATAAAATTAAAACATATTTTTCTGTTCAATCATTGTTCAAATTTTAGTTTTACTTTTAACTATAAATTGAACCTAAATTTTAACCGAAGCCCTTTTTTTTCATACTGTAAATTATTATTATATTCAGATATTCATATATTCTAAATTTCAGACATCCCTATTGTTATGATTATCGAAAACAAAAGTAAAAAATTCGAACATATTTTTTAATATCCATTTTCTTTCAATAGTTAAGCTCTAAGTTCTAAGTTGTTTAAAAATCGAAATAGTCGTTTTGATTTACACCTAATTCATTATTTTACACGGTTTTCTAATAACAAGCCCTTTTTTTTAGATAATTTGTTTTGTTTTAAAACGATTTTAAATAGTCTATGAATTCTCTTCATTCCTTTTCTTTATATAATCTTTACTTTTTATAATCTTGGATTTCACATATATATATATTTTTTTTATTTTAAAAACCAAAATTTATACTTTATGATAATACTGTATTCAAGTGAACTCTATAAAAAATTGTATAATTTTTTCATTTATGCAATACATTTTTTTTCCACGTTTTTTTTATCGCGAATCTATCGTATCTATTACAACATTAGCCAGAATCCTGTATATATATCAATACAAAGACAATTTATGTTGTAATTCGCAATTGGTTCAAGCGCATGTTTAAGGAAAAACCTCAAGAAGACCGGCTGAGGTTCGCACACAATTTGCATTTAGTTTGGGATTTGAGGGTGGTGCCAAGTTGCAACAGCTTGCAACACATTTTTGGGGGCAGTCTGGGCTAAGTTTTGGGGCGGGGACATGGACTCAAATTGCGGCTGCTTTGCTAACAATGGCAAATCAAATAAGTTGCATGCAGTTTGCACTTAATTGCCAGTGCCAAAGTGGCAAGAAAAAAAGGCGGCGGCGGCGGAGGCAGTTGCAACTGCCAAGTGGCAAGTGGCAAATGGCAGCTGAAGCTGGAGCAGCAGCAACTGTTGGGGGCAACCACGTTGCAATGAAGGCGCAGCAGAAAAACCGGGGAGCGGTGCGGCAAATGGGCGATGGGCAACATGAGAACCAATTAAAGACATCGTTGGCAGCGTCGCTGTCGTCCGGCGTTGTTGGCAAACGTCAACGTCGAAAACTAATTAGCATAACAAGCAACAAAGCGCAGCCCAAGTGGAGGCAAGAAATGTGTGAGTGTGTGGGTGTGGGTGTGGGTGTTATGAAGCGTAGCCAAGTGGTGCGCTGGCAACCTAGTTACTCGCCGGCTGCATGTGTGTGGTGCGAGTAGTTGACGCTTCCGTTGTGGGCATGTGTGTGAGTGTGTGTGTGTGTGAGTGTGTGTGTGTGTGAGTGTGTGTGTATTGAGTCTGGTTCCTCTGCCAGACCAAGAGCTCGCGCTCGTTCCACGCAAATCAAAAGTTGCGGCATTGAAATGAGCCACCCAAAGCAACGAACCACACAGAAACACACATACCCACATAGCCATAAACAAATATAATTACAAGTCAAGCAAAGCATTGGCCTGGCCCTGAGCCTGGGCCCGAACTGGTAACTGGATACTGGATACTGGAGACTGAAGACTGCTAACTGAAGCTGGGCATCCTTTTACGCGGCGTTTGGCTGCTGCTGCTGCTGCTGCTGTTGCAGCTTGCAGCGGCGCGTTTGACATTAATAAACTGTCGGCATAAATAAAATGCAAGTAGAAGCAGCGGCAGCTGGCGGATCAGGAGCATCAACAGCACCGCCAGGCAGGACACTGGCGACCGAAAAACTGGCAAATAAAAATAGAAGGCGCAAAAGCGTTATGATTTATGCGCCGCTGCTGCACAAAAGCGCCCGCAGGCAGTTGACGTTGCTGTGGTGTGTGCGCTGGTTTGTGGGTGGTTGTGGGTGTGGCTGCCACATCGACGTCGTCTTCCGGCGTGCAAATAAAATTTCGGGACTTGGCGGTCGGCGCATGTTTCTGATGGCGACGAGACAGCAGCGAGACAAGCTCAAAGGGATTAAATTAAAATGTCCTTTGAGTTGTGTTTTAATTACTTCCTCCCACTGGCTCAAGTCACTGTGGCAATGAAAACGTCGTCTGTGTCCTCAAGCCACCAACCAACCACCCTCGGGCCCCGGGCCCGCCAGCGGCAGCCGTCACAGCCGGAGACAGAATCTCCCAGCATCCCCGTTAACTTAGACAGTCGCACAATTTCTGGCCACAAGCCCAAAAGTTGGCAAAGTTTTTGGCCTCAACAACGAATCAAATTGTTGTACAGACCAACGGGAAACCGCTGAAATCTCTTTCAAGTGCTCCACCGAGTATGAATGAAAGGCAGGAACTGTTTGTCCGGGCTGACTGATTGACTGACTGAGTGACTGATTGCCTGAAGCTATGACTGACTGACTGACGCATTGTTTGATTGGTTGACTAATCAGATTACTCAATTACTTAATGATTGACTGACCGATTATCTAATTGACTGACCAACATATCGACTAACAAACTGGCAGACTGATTAAGTAGTTTATAACTGATTGATTGCTTGATTAAAAATGGTTGAATTTTTTTACCAAAACATTAAAAAAAATTACGTATCTTGAATCTCGAATATACTTTAAAAAGATAGGACAAATAATGACCTAAATGCCACATGTTTAAATAAAATATAAAAATTTTTACGAAACAATAAAAAAAGGAAAAACATGGAAATCAGTTCAGTTTTGACAAAGTTGTGGAACTTTGGCAACTATGAATCGTAGAACTTTACATGTTGAAAATTTTGTCAATTTTGGCATGTTTTTTGACCAAAAATTTGACCCCTTCAGAGTCACTTTAAATATTGTTTTTTATACTAATTAGGATCACCACAATCGATTAAAAATAGAAATAAGGGATTTTAAATTTTTTTTCAAAAATTACAAAGGGGGGAGTAGGTGATTTTTTTCAAAAAAATTCACTAAAATACTTTTTCTTAAATACCGAATCAATTAAGAGGACAAATCATGACCAAATTGCCATCAAACATTAAAATCGGTTCAGTTTTGACAAAGTTGTGGGAGTTTGAAATATGGGAACTATGAATCCTAGAACTTTACATGTCCAAATTTTGTCAATTTTGGCATGATTTTTGACCAAAAAATGTAACCCCCCCAGAATCAGTTTCAATGTTGTTTTTTATACTAATTAAAACCAGCACAATCGATTAAAAATAGAAATTCGGGATTTTAAATTTTTAAAAAATATCGACAAGAGCTCAATGAGGTCAAATAATAACCAAAAAGGCAGTACACATCGGTTAGGTTTTATCAAAGTAAGTTTCAAGTGTTGTCATTTTTGTTATGCCTCTACCTTTACAATTACGCGTAAATTTAGTTAGTCATAAGCAATAGCTTTTCCTTTTAAGAGTTCGTTGCGTGCAGCAAAATTTCGAAAGCTCAATCCAATACACGTACAGCGTCTAAGTCGATGGCTACAGTTGCACTCAGCAGGTTGCTGGCTTTAAAGTTGGCCAATATGCTGGGCCTGGCATTGCTATAGATACATGTATACATGTGTAACTGGCGGCAGCTCATTCATTCTCATCAGCGTATTGGGGATTTGTCGCCTTTGTAGCGGCTGTCAAGTGCCGCGTGCGTGCAGCAGCAGAGGCGTCGGGCGTCGGCGTCAGCGTCGTGCGTGACTGCAGCGTGGAGCAGCTATATAGAAGCTGAAGCTGGGATATGGCAACGGATATGGACGTCGCCCCAAACAAATGGCCAATTAATTGCCAGAGCCGGCAGCAATCGATTCTAGCCGGGCCGTCGCCAGTTTGCTGTTGCTACTGCTGCTGCTGCTGCTGCTGGTGCTGCTGTTGTTGCCGTCGGCTGCTGCTGCTGCTGCTGCTGCAATCGATTATTTATTTATTTATGCCACGCTGTGCCGCCTTCAATTGGCTACAATTGGCGCTTATCTCTGACGGTGGCGTTTGGGCCTTGTGGGCGTCGGGCGTTACAAATGTTTTGCATATCATTGACAGGGCAGCAGCAGCAGACAGTGCCTTAGAAAAGTCGTTGGACATGCATACCACCCCTGGCAGCAGCAGCCGCAGAAGCAGCAGCGCGGCCACCTCCGTTGGGGACTTTGCATACATTTGCCAGTGGCTTGGCTTGGCTTGGCCCGGCCGGCTAGGCAAATATTTTAGGCTCTTTCGCTTTTGCGCTCTGCATGGGAATTTATTTGAGCAAATTTGCAAATTATTGCGTTTTGTGCCTAGAAAGCGAGAGAGAGCGAGAAGGAGAGAGAGAGAGAGAGAGAGAGAGAGAAAGAGAGAGAGAGTCCTTTCGTGGACATCCATTATGGCCAGCCCATTTACATTTGACAATTGCCTTGTTGGCATCTTTTTAATGGCGCCCCAACCACTGCTCACCTCCTCCACCTCCTCCTCCGCCTCCTCTTGCTCCTTCGGGCTGCTGCTGTTAAAGCTCTAGCTCAACGCGAATTTGGCACGCTGGTTTTTTATGGCTTCTGAGTGGATTTCGCTGCGACAGCGCACAAATTGGCGACATGCATTAAGACAATGGCTACAGAGCGTTAAAGATTTTCAACATTTTCATCAAGTTTTACTTGACCTTTCCTTTTGCACAGCCATTCAAAGTTCGACATAAGCCGTAAACGGAAAGAGTTTCCGGTAATTCGGGTTCTTTCTACTTTTTGATACAAGCTTGCAAAGCTTTGGGCATTTTCTACATTATTTCTATTTTATTGAATTATATTTGAAGTGTTTATTTGATTACACAAATTACTACTTTGCTCGGCTGCTTTTTCTGCATAAAACAACTAGAAATTTTTGGTTTAAAAAACAAAAAAAATCAACAAATTTTTTAGAAAAAGCTAAGTAATACCAAAGACAATATAAACACAAATTTATATTGTCTTTAGTAATACTATGAGGCTAGAAAAGAATAAGTTTTAAAAACAAAAACATTGCTATGAAATAAATATAATTGTTTTTGGTTTTGGAATTTGTCGAATTTTGGAACGCTTTTAAAACAAGAATTTTGTTTTAAAATTTCAACTTTTTTTTGTTTTTGATTTTAATTAATTGATACAAATTTATTAGTAGTGCTACTTATAATTTGAAGCAGTTTGCTTTGGCTAGGCATATTAGTAAGAAATAACATAAAATAAACTTGTTTATCGTCTTTAACTAAGCTATATATACTTAAATTTTTCTGGCACACTTTTTCTATTCGCTCTTAATAATATTTAACAAATTTTTTTTATCCAAGGATAGAACGCTTAATATTAAAAATTAGCTTAAAGCTGCTTGTCTGTTGTCAAAATCTTCAAGTTGGGACCTGCTTGTCTGTCCAAAATGTTTTAAGCTTTTTTTGTCTTTTCAGCTTTCAGAGCTTTGGCTACTGTTAGTTTTTCAATTTAAAAATGCTTTTTAAAGTATTCACGTATTATTTTCTGTTGCATTCTCGAGCTTAAAAGCAGAATGTTTTGATGCTGTGAGCGCCTTACTCATCATCAATTATTTCTGTCGAGTGCTTTTTATGATTCAGGAACACATGCATTTCGAGATAGTTTTTTTTTTGTTGAAATTATGGAATTGTTCACTGATATCTTCAGCTGTGAAATTCGGTGGGGGCATTTGCACAATTAAAGTGTATCTGGGTCGCTTTTGACCTGAACTACGAGTGGCTTTGAAATTTTATTCGAGTATTCATGGATTTCACTCTGGTTGTTCATGGCAACTGTGTTTATCGCTTACCTTCCAACAACAACTAAAACAATTAAGGGAAAACGAGAAAAATCATCTATGCCGGCATGCATATGCCCAGATTTGATTACAGTTCTCTGAACTGCCACGAAGAGTACTGGCAGCACATCATCTGTTGGCTCGCCCCCGCACTTGGCACAGCCATCGCCCACATCTCACAGCTCAATTGCATTTGTTCAACATCAACGAATCGTTGGACGGTCGGACGGTTGGACGGTCGGACGGGGTGAATTCGCTGAATTGGGCGTCGATTCTTGGCCGAACGGGCACTAAAATCGAACAACAACACTGAACGCCGTGCTTCATCCAGGACATTTCAATTGGTCGATTGGTCCGCACCTGGAACTGGCAATTGAGCCCCAGCACACGAACTTGGCAATGTCGAGCACACACTGCGACACGTCAAGCAGGCGGCTTGGATGGATCCGTTGCGTGGCTGTACACAATCAGCCAGTAGCCAGGATGACGCTGCACCACGACGCACTGGACCAACAACAACAACAACAGCAGCACAAACTGCCAATTAACTCAAAAAAGCCGCTGCGATGGCTACGCCAACGCCGAGGCATTAGAAGCGAGCAGAACCATCGAACAGTGACGCAGAAACAGCAAAAATAAAAATAAAATAAAGTACAAAAACAAAACAAAAAAAATACAAATAGGGGAAATAGAACTGAAAAGCAAAAAATATAAAAGAGAATAGTATCATCTTGGGGCTGCCGAAGTTCATATACCCTTTCCGTTTGCCAAGCTAAATTTATAGCCCTGCATCGAAGCTGGAACTGAGCCGGTACGCTAATAAATCGCCAATTATGAATCATGATTAAGTTTCTTATCTTATTGTAACTTTTTTTTGGTTTTCAGAATACAAAAAATTGAGTAGTTTGGATAATTTGAAATATAAAAAACACTGGAAAATTTTTTTAAGCAATTGCATAAAAAATGTTGCGGAGCAACATTGGCTTGAACCCTGAACCGAACCACATAAAATAGCACTACATACAAATGAATATGTTATGTAAAAAATATGTTTTATATGGCTTATATATTAATTGAATACGTAATATTTTCATAGAATGTTTTCGTTTTAATAAAATATTTGTCACTTATTATTGAGAAGAATATATATATATATATATATTATTTCCTATATTTATTTTATAGGTAACTAGTATACAATTTTTTTATTAAATAAATATACATTGTCTATAGACACATATAGTGCACACTTCACTCAAAGCTTTATATTCCTCTCCAATTAACTGAACTACCCACTGTTAAGGTATACAAAAAAATAAAAATAAAATAAAAAAAGAAACGGACAAAACTAATGTTAACTTGTGCTGCGTTGCGTTGCAGGAATCAATTAAAAATTCTATGATTTTTCACTTGATTGCCTGCGTTTTGGATCGCCAAGGTAACATCCACGACAGCTGGCTGGGGATTTGCAGCAGCCGGTGACGCTCCATCCCCCTGGTCGCTGTTCAATGCTCAGTGCTCAGTGCTCGGTGCTCGGTGCTCGGTGCCCAGCTGAGCATTTAAAAGCGGCTCAACTTTGGCTGCAAGCATGACAAAACAACTCCAACATCATATGCACAAGGCTATGCCCATGGGAGATGGCCAACCTGCCTAAGGACCTCTGCTGATAGCCAATTAGGCAACGAGTTCTTCCATAACTAATCTCCAGAACAATAAGACTTGTGCTTACTGCCACATTAGCTGCAGAAGCATAAAATATGTTTCGTTTATTAAGGCAATTCCAATTCAGCAACTAACTAACTTACACGTTTTAGACAAATGCCTAGTTTTGATAGTTAGTTTGTGGAATGTTCGAAGTACACAGCAAAATTTGCTAGTAAAAAGTCTAAAAATATTGGTTTTAAAAAAACTTGTCTTATCATGAATTTTTTTTAGTTCGCGAAGTTAAGCATTGTTAAGTTTGGTTAATGGGCACTCAATCCTTATTGACGTGGACACATTTTCCATCTGTTCAACGCCTGTTGCTTATATGCGTTAATCTGCGTCAATGTGTTAATTATAATTAACATAAAGTGGCAACATAAAAATAGCGAATTGCTATTTTTTTAAGTAACATTTTATATTTGTTATAAATATATAAATATTTTTATTTTATATTTA
>SCDT01000677.1:12746-34394 GCA_004143765.1 Drosophila melanica | reverse complement strand
TAATAATAATAATAATCATAATAATAATAATAATAATAATAATAATAATAATAATAATAATAATAACTATGAATAACGAAAAATAAGATGAATTCAACTATTCCCAAACATCGCTGGGACTCGATTCCAGAAATTCCACGTAATGCGGCACAACTCTTACCAACTGCACCACTCTTTTACTTAGTTATATTGTGTTAAAATTCAACTTAGCCGTTGCAAAACAATTCGTAGAAAAACGCAAGAGCACAAGAACACGCGTGCACATGAACACAGCTTCAGCGAAGCAGCTGCGCTTGGCCCCCACTACTGGAAATTGATATTTGATTTACTCGAAAACTAAATGAATGGTCGTTATGAAATTTTCAGGACCTATTAGGATAATCGATAAGTATGTACAAACCAATTTGCACGTGTGTAGTATTTCATTTGGTTTGTTTTTATGGTTTTATCGATATTGTGGGCGATTGTGGAGTATCCAAAAGCTGAAATATTTAAATTCTCCGTATGCTTTACGCGAACATAATAAAAGAAATTGGTGGCTCTAGCTTTTATAGGTTGGGAGTTATGCTTAAAAAAACGACTCCAAAAATCGATAAAGATCGATAATAATAAAACGAATAGAGTTGTCGATATTTTGAAATACATTTGATCTGCGTATGGTATATACGAGTCCAAGATCAGCTTTTTAGGTTTTGCTGTGTCTGAAATCGACACGTTCATACAGACCAACAGACAGGCGGATAGACAGACAGACGGACATGGTCGGAGATGATTCCATCTGTCTGTTACATACATTTGCACGAAACCATTATACCCGTTATTAATCATTTTCATTGGGTTCAGGATATAATTATGTTGGAATTATTAGATAATTTTCTAAATTTAGTCCAACGATTTTCTGTGGCTGACTACATTAGCGCATACTTAAGGAGACTCCAAACTAAGTTTAAACTACTCACTTAGCGAGCCCATTAAGAACTAAAACTTCGTGCAGCACCAAAGTGAACGCCCACAACAACAACAACAACACCAACAACAGCTATTCAAGAGGGCATCTTACGCAATAACAAAGGCAATTTAGAGCGGGGACTATAAATATTTTTGGCAAGCTCCGAATGCAACACCCATAAACACAGGCAGGACTAAGTCCTGACCACGTGCTGGTCGTAAAATAAGTTTAATACTGTCTACCTCTCACAGGATAAGCCAAATATATTTGTGGCTTCCGTTTAAGTTGCATCTGTTTTTCACGCATTTTTCCAGCAATTTCGATTGGCATCGGAATAACTCTCAGTTTCGGGGGCATTGCCTGCATATTTCTGTCAAATGTGCACACACATAATTCTATATGTTTTATGTGTTTCCATCCATCATTTATTTCATTTATTCATATACGTTTAAAATGATTTAAAATTTTTGTGCGTAACTCATAAAAGTTTTTTTTTCAGCTTTTTCTGCAAATTATGCGCTAAATTGTAGTTGGCAATGATTGATTGGCAAGCCAAAGAAAATGTTGTTGTGCCTTTTTTTTGCACACCACCTCCCCGCACTCTGCCCTCCACTCACTGCCCGGAATGTTGGCATGTTTACTTTGGGCCGAGCGCACGTAAAGCAAGTCATAAAAATATTTCAGCGAAGGAATAAAAAGCGAGCGGAAAAAAGAAATAACAAAATGTTGTAGGTCATGTGTCATTTTCAGAGTTCTCAGTTCCGTTCGGTTTCATACCCCGGCCATCGTTCACCGTTCCCCGTTCACCGTTTCCCGTTGCATGCTGATTATTTGTTTGCACTTTGTTGGGGCGACCAAACTTTAACATTTTACAATAACAAAAATGTTGGCGTTTTGGCAGCCAGCGGCTGAAATTGAATATTTAATTTTACTTTGTCTTCTTTGGAATTTATTTTGTTTTTTTTTTCTTTGGAAAATGAGTCGAGGTGAATATTTTAGCCAATGTGGAAAATTGTTGATGAGTTTTAGCAGCTGATGGCAAATTTGGGCTCGTAAGGGAGGTGCAAAACATTTGAGCCATCTTAAGCGCTGCCGAAGCAGATAACTTTGTAAACAAAATATGCAAATAACATAAAGCATATTTAAAGCGATACAAAATCTGAAAACAATCTTTGAAATATGTTTAAGCTGTATACAATTAGCTATTAATTGTTTGCCAAGGGTATTTCTTTATTTCGAGGATTTTTAGCATACTTCAAGAATGTTTGACTAGAAAACTAAAAAACAAAAATAATTGAATGTAGATTTACTAGAATTTTTGAGACTATTTCTAAACTTTTGACTTTGTTCGAATAAACATGCGCATTGATTGTTAATATCAATATCAATTCAAAAGCGGATTTGAACTAAACTTCATTATTTGATTTTTGGAATTTTTGGCTCTTGGATATATAGCATTCTTGTTCTTATGTGATGTAACCTATCACATTTTCAATTAGTTTAGCTTAAACATAATCAATGTTTATTTTAAAATGTTCCTTAATATATTACATAAATATATTCATAAATGGAATTTATATAAAATTATAATGTGACTGCTCACATTTTATTTATTCAGCTTGCTTTTATTTATATTCCTACATGAATCTAAATGCAATATGAAAAGGTTTGCCAAGCTGGACTTTATTTTAATTTTCATTACATTAACACCATCGACCCTTTGGGTTAAAATAAGCAAACAAATCCTTTTTTGTTGACCCACTCTGCCCATAATAGCTTAGCTTAAGTTTAGGCTAAATGTCAGCTGTCCGTTTCAACGCCACTTAATTACGCCTCAGCGTATTCGGCAGCCAAAGCATAGCCAAATTAAATCATTAAATCCATAGAAAAATCCATATCGAAATGTCAACACTCAATCATTGAGGGGCCAACATAAAAATTGACTGCCACAAAAAGTTCTGCCCGAAAATGGGTCAGCCTATGTTGGCAGAGGGCACAAAAGAGCAGACAAATATAGCCCTGTTGAAGTAAAAAATGTACAACTTTTAATTGCCATTGTATATCTATAGACGATATACGAGCGAATAAAATCAAATACACAAGCCTGTTAACGGTCAATTGGGCCATTTCTGGAGCTGATTAGATGCAAATGGCGGTGATAAGGACTCAAGCGGAAACCAAACTAAAGTCATAGCCCCAACAAACTACCACAGCCAAGTACCCATTGAAAGGCAGGAAAGAAAATTATTGTAAAGCCTCAGCCAGATTTTATGTTATTTTTATGTCAAAAAAAGGAAGACTTAGGGAAAAAGTTGTGCGCGGGCCGCACTCACACACCAGCACACCAGCACACACACACGCATTCAGGCACACACCGTTTTTATTTATTCATGGGCACGTTGACTTGTGCGTCAGAGCTGCCCAGAACCCAGCTAGGAAACAGATATCACAACTGGTGTACAATTCAGTAAAAAATATATAAATATATGCATATATTTCAATAAGTTGCAGTGTAGGTTTTAATAAGATTTTGCATTTTTATGTGCTGGCCACATTCTTGCAGCTCGTAAAATGATAAATAAGCGTACAACACGCGGCTTATAGGCTAGGCTAAAAACTGAACATGAATAAAATCAGTAAATTTTATCTTAAGCATAGTTCGTACCTGGTCCAATCGGCTGCTGTCTGCACTTAGGTTTAGCACTAAGGTATGCTACACTTTTTGAATTTCAAAATATGCTTGAGTCGCGCGCACTTTCGCGTTTAAGCTGCTACACTGAACCTATCGAACCGAACACCTCGCTTGATTTGTGAAACTGGCCTCGTTTGTTCCATGGGTTTAGTTGAAAAGTATCTCTGTTAGCTTTGCTCAACTTTCGGGCGCCCGAAGTTGACCAAACGAGTGATGTTTTGGCCACTGTTAACTCGACGGTAGTTAACTTGGAACACTCAGAAACTGAGACACGGCGCAACCCTAGTGGGCCACATAAAAAAGTAGGTCTACTACGCCAATGGGACGGTGAAACGAGTGGAAACCAAATGGGAATGGAATCTCTCACCTTGGCGGGATGCCTAACCCTCCGCATTGTGACTTAAATTGTGCAAAGCACTAAAAGCTACGTCGAGAGCTTTTCAAATAATGGGAATTGTTTCGATATCATATATACCAGTATTTGTTATAAAAAAGGTTAATTTTATGTTTGAAATACCTGTTATTTAAAATAAGCAGAAATTTTAATTTAGTTAAGCACATTGCCAATATTTACCTGAAAATAAAGAAGTAATTTTGAAATTAGTACACCAAACCATAAATAATGAAAAAAGCAACGAAATCTATTTGGAACTGAAATGCACACACCTAACCACATAAAAATAACTATTTTAATGCACATATAAATATAAATATTAATAGAGGGAAATATTGCGTTTAACATACGTTAAAAAAAGTATACAGAGAGACAAAGAGAGCGCTGGAGCTTTACTGCTGAAGAGCTTTGTAGAGCTTTATGAAAGCGTTGCCAACAGTAATCTTTTTAATATCAGCTATAAGGCTAGATTCGGGAAGTCCGTTATAAAAACATGCCCATAATATTAGTACTTAAATTTGTCATTTATTTAGGGTTATTGAAAAAATACTTAATAATGAAATACTAGATACAAATAAGAAACGTGCATAGTGGCAAAACGTTTAGACTACTTATTTATAAACAGCTTAACAACACTGTTCAACATTTAACAACACTTATGTACTGGGTTAGTATTTAACTAGAGCAACAACAGCACAACACTCAAAAATAGATAACACGTGCTCTCTAGGCCGTTACTATAATATTTACATATATAGGTTGCTAGGCTTTGGTTTGTTGTTGTTGTTGTTGTTGTTGTTGTTGGTTTTTAACAGGTGCAACCATCGAAGCAACAACAACAACATCAACAAATTACCCAGTTATCAAACACACACACACCAGTTGATGTCTTTGTTGTTGTTGTTGTGGTTATTTTAAGTGCTGGCTAAAACGAATTAACATCGAATTTAAAGTCGAGATCCAAATTTTTCAACGGATTTCGACGGATTTTCTGGCTGCCATGATGATGATGGTGATGTGGTATTAGTATCTCCACCTCCGGTTCTTCATCTGCAGTTTTATCGATTTTTTTCGGATTTGGTTTAACAATTTTAATTTAGTTGGTCGTGTCGATTGTTTATATAAAATATACAAAGACAAATACAGAGAAAAAAGCCATTAAAACAAAATACCATCGAAATCGACAATAGATATGTATATATATCTGTATGAAGTGCATGAGCCATGTAACAAGCGTAACGAGTACAATATCAAGTGGAAGTCATGAAATTTATGAACAAAATGAATCGAACAAAGTGAAAGTTAAGTCAAAGTTTCATAAAAACACACGCACACCCACACACACAAACACACAGGCACACTTCATATGTTAAACAGTGCGTATGCGTTATATTCGGGAATATGTGACTCAATTTCCCGGTAACACGCAGCTGCTTATTAGCATTGATTAGAACCACGCAAAGCTATAGCATGTGCTGATGATTCCTGTCGCACACACGTGTAAAGTGCGATCCACTCGTCCAATCCACCGCCGAATAGCAACCCATCAATTTTCCAAATTTCCGCAAGTTTTCGCGACACACAAACTACTAATCATGTGAATACCTATAAAAGAAGGCGTTCGCAAAACTAAAGAGAGACACGAGAAAATGTTTTTGTGGTAATTTACCGACTTAAACCTACCCTGCTGCAAGATTTAAAATAAACTGATACGAAGGCTCGATCACGTTGGTGCTGATCACCAATTAAAATGCTTTAAAGAGTTAAAAATCAAATTACTTTCTGTGACTGTTGCATACATTTGCCCACTCCTAAAACACCCTTTACTGGATATTTGTACAGCGAAGTATGCAAAAAGGGTGGCTACATTTTAATACGCAACCAAAACTTTTTTAGTGCGAGACAACACAAAAAAAAGAAATGAAAAGAATCGTATAATAGGGATAATAAAATGTAACTTCGAAACCATTGAAGTGGCTCTCAAAAAGTTATACAATACTCGTTGTTATGCCAGTTGTTGAAGAGCAGTTGGTAGTTGATAGAGTAAATTTGGCTCAAGTGGTTGCATTTGACTGCCACCTGAGTGCACGGATATGTTTACCAAAGACTCGAAGCATCATTTTATTGCATTTCTAGCTATGACTTAAGTGCAGGGCAGAAATATACTTGCATTGAATTCATTATTGCATCAAATAGACTTTCAAAATTGACAGAATCATTATTCAGATTTAATTTTTTGTAATAAAAAAATGTTCCAATCGCATACAACTCGCTCGGATTGAATAGTCTTTAATTGAATATAGTGATCAAATTATATACTAGCTTATTAAGAATTTATTTGACAATACCCACAGCTGAGCTTGTTAAGTTCCAGTAGCTTGTCTCATTGGTATGCACCTCCAGTACGAGATCCTCAAAAACTTTGCAGTTGAGGTATCCCGCTTCGTTCTAACGCGCATAGAAACGTTGCCAATGACAAGGTATAAGACACACACTCTCTTTCACACACACACACATACACACACGCATGTACACACGGTCGCTCGCGTACTAAACAAAGTCTGGCGAAAGTTAGACGTCTGTCAGACGTCTCTTTGCCTGCCTCAACTTGTTTGCGAAGCTATTGCCAACGAGTTGCCGCCTGGCTGGCTAAACTTTTAATCAGCTTGAAAAAGTTACGTTCTGGGCGCGCAATTATTGCCGAATTTGAGCGCCAACAAAAACATAATCAAGTTAATTGCATAAAAAATGTTATGCAAAGGCTTTTAGGAGCAGCAACAACAACATTAAAGTGTGGCAAAACAAATGAAGAATGAACGAGAGGAAAAACCGGCGCCAAGTTTATTATCCTGGCGTCGCGAGTAAAACTATATACACGTATACATTACATAACATTACATATATGTCTGTATGTATGCACTTAGTGAGTGTGTGTGTGAGTGCTTTATGCTGCCAACTAATACTGCTTATTGTTACGGTTGTTGTTTTTGTTGCTGGTGTTGCTCTGCTTGTTGTAATACAATCAATTTCCGCTTTTGTTTGTCAAGAAAAGTTGCCAACGAGAAAATTGTGTGTTTCGACTTCTTTGCGGCACTTTATGTTGTTTTGCTTTTCTTTTTATTGTGTTTTTTTTTATTGGTGGTTGTATTTTTATGAAGCGGAAGCAACAGCTCAGCTGCCATTGCTGTACCAACAGGACGTATACGTTATGTTGTCGAAAATTTATTGATTGTCTGTCACTGCCAAGGGTCTTGGAGTGTTAAGGAGGCGAGCTTGGGATGTTAGGTACACACTTTTTAATTAAATTTCCTCTTTTTGAAGTATAATATCCATTATCATCCCTGTGCTCAACAATGAATGACACTTTATTGGTAGCCTCCACGACGGCTGCGGGCCACTTGGAAAGGGGAATTCTTTGGCTTTGTGGTATTGGCTTTGTGCAATTAGCTTTTGTGCAATATGTGCTTGATTAAGACATAGCTATGACACTCACACAGAGCCAAAAGAATGCTCTGCCTAACAGAGCCCACAACACACACACACACAGACACACACACGTACAAACACAAACTCAAGTGGGTCGACAACAATTTGGTAGCATTCTAGATTTTGCCTTTGCTTGCTGCGTGTCTTGTTAAGTAGACGGAAAAGTTTATTGGAATAAATTATGCGTTTATCATTATTAGAAAAAATATCCCTGACCTATTTATAAAACTTCTCCTTTTAAGTATCCACAAAAAGATAAGTGACCTTAATTATTTTTATATGCATGACTTTTTTCTGCCGCAAAGCCAATTAAAAGGACTTTAACTTTTAAGTCTTTAATCTCGTTGATGATTAATGCTTTTGCCATTTTCTTTCTCAAAGTTTTTGTGGGCGGCAAAATCTGTGTGAGTCAGCTGAAACATTTATTTCTAGGCCAATGGCTTGACATGAAAGCAGATAACACGAAAATAATAGTACACAAAATATTTAAATTTTTATTGCGAACGTTTTGCTGCAGTTGTTAACACCAAAATTCATAAGCCATTAAACAGCAAAACATAACCATTTGGTATTGTCGTCAATCGTTCCAGTTGAAAGCATGTTCGATAATAAATAATCGCTGGCAATTATTCACAGTTAGGAGGGCGAATGATATATTTGCAAAATAGAGATTTGCCTGATATCGACACGCATCGCTGAGGCTTCTAAATATATGCGCATATATTTTTACAGCAAGTGACAAATGCTAAAACGCCAGACAAACGCGGCAGGCAACCCAGGAAAATACTTTGACTCGGCTGATAAACTTCATAAATTATATTGGGCATATCAAAAGCTTCATAATAAATTCATAACCAGCAGACAGAAAATGGCAGACATTTTTATCGATGTCGAATTTTTCTTTTCAATTTCAATCGCATAGAACTGGTGGAAAAAAAAATATAGGAAAAAGGAACATTTTAAAACGACCAAAGTTGAACAATAAAAGTAAGTTAGCTTCTTAGCAGGTCTGAAAACCGGTTATAGACTGGTTCAAACACAGAATTTAAATTTATCATAAAGTTTATTATTTTTCCTGCAAATTAACCACTTAACTTTATTCAAAAAATGTAATTTAGTCAAATTGTGTACTCCAAAAGAGCTAAAAAGCTTATTTAAAATTTATTCCAATTTTTTCTTAAAATAAAGAATTTATACGTTTGGTTGAGGAATGACTAAAGCGGAACTTTTTCGAATATTCTAGCAGAAGGTGTAAACATTTGAGTCGTATTCACTAGTTCAATGCAAAGTTTTTGTCACTTGTGACAGCGCTCTGTAGATAAGTTGGCAACGCCTAATTTATGAGTTGGCAACTCGTGTAGAACAAACGCGATTTATTTTTATTAAAACGATTTAAATTGCTTCTCTTTTGCAAACTCACAAATGAATACTAAACATTTAATTTATATATTTATCTATAAAAACTCATTAAATAAGAGTCTTATTTTAGATACTTGTCTACAATCAACGTACAGAAATTTTAACAAGAAAAATATTAAGTTTGCAGCTGCTATAGCTCTCATCGTCATTTCAAACGTAATTTCTTATGTTTGTTAGGCATTTAAAAATAATACCTCTATTGCCATACAATTTAGATTTTAATGTGAAACTCGAAATTGGAGGTTATATTTTTAAATGATTATTATTTATGATTTTTCGCTAATGGCTTCCTTTTTAATGTTTATTTGCTAAACAGTCGACATCCTTTTAAATTACTTGGCAGAGTCAATACGGATGTGTAAAAGAAACCGAGAACCAAGCGATGACAGGAGCGTAAATGAAACCGGAAATGGTAAACGGCAATGGAGAAATGGAAATCTTGCGAACGTAACCAAGGGATGTCAATTTATCATTTCCGTTTGTTAACGCGTCGCAAATTGTGCGCTTGGCGAATGTTTTGCGCGCTTTCGAAAGCCATTTGGCCACAAAGTGCGACGGACAGTCAGACAGGCAGCTGCTGCCAGGCCACACCCCAATTGCTTACTGCGCCCACAGCTGACATTTATGTGTACATAAAGATATGCATAATTTGTGCGTGGCGCCAGTTATTTTTTTTTTTTTCTCAATTTGAGCGCGACAGTCAGAGACAAAATTATCAAATAACATTCTGGCACGCATTTCTGGCATTTGTCCGGCGCTTTAATACGGCTCTAGTGTCCAATTTGGCGGGGCTCAGTATTTTCATTCTTTATGCATTTGTTTCGTGTAAATATGCAACGCTTAGGCACATAATAATCCCCGCTGCCCCGCCATGGCCATTATCCTGTTTGACAGGCTCATCGGCCAGCTTTCATAATTTTGGGCAAGGCCATTCTTACCTATTTTTAGCCAGACGGACGCACCTTTTATGGTAAATTAAAATAAATGTCCACACAAGGGTTCGCCATGGCGTATACGTAATGTTGCTATAGCTGTTCGGCTTCAGCCACCGACCAAACGAGCTGTGAATAGTCCCATGTGGAGACGCTGAATTTGTATTTCAATGTTTTCCTTTTTTGCCTCTAAAAATTTATGGCTACCAATTTGTGGCTCTCTATGTGGCAACAGAACATTTGTAAAAGTTAGATGAAAATAATGGCCACGCCGTGAACACGGGAGCGTGTGGATGTCAGCTGATTAATGGTATTGTGGCATCAAGAAATGGTTCAAATCTATTTTAAACTGCAATGCTTGAAATAAATTGAGTACGCAAAACCGTTAGCTATAATAACAATAACACAGTAGAAATTCCTGCTACACTTTTGTCCTGGTTCGCTTTCCAGTGAAACCTTAGTCCGGTTATCGCGAAATACTCTATATTCCAGCACCCACGCCTTAAAACGTGTTCTAATTAACCCGGCAACAGCTATGCGAATCAACGAAGCGAGCTGCGAACACATAAAACACGTCAACACAGCGGCATAACGGTAGAAGGCGCTGGCAATAGAAGGGCAAGGGACACACCTCCAACAAGGTAGAGCTCAAAGCAAACAAAATATCAAATGGAAATCATTAGCCGCCAATAAATCAAACGGCTGTCGGGAGCAGGCAAAACGCCTTATTTACTCTCAATTAGGCGTGCATTAGCTGAACTCTGTCCAGATACGCATTAAGCTGAAAACCGAAACATAATTAACAAGCTGCATAAGGAACGTCAAGGGTAACCGGAAACGGAAATGGGCAAGCCTCTGAGCCATTTTGCGGCTGTGTATTTGTGTGCGAACGAACTAATTGAAATCGTTTGTTACTCAAAAGCTTTGAAAATAACTCAAAGCGTAGCCGTTTTAATTAAAATTATGCAAATATCTATGATAAGCCCGGAATATAAAGCATACGCCCGAGTATCGACCTGTCGCCACCACTGAACAAAAATTATATTGCGTGCCATTGTGCGCATACACTGTTCAAATATTATACACTGCAGAGAAAGAATATATAGCAATTCTGAAACCATTTGATCTATTCTATTCTTTTTTATGTTGAAAATATTTTTACTAAACATAACAAATATAATATTAATACAAGATACGCAGTTAAAAAGAACACAAATATAAATATTCTCTAACGAGCTCACCTTTCATAATATGCCCTTTAACGTCAGAGTATAATAAAGTCGCGTACACGCGTTTTGTTCTGATATAATCTTTTCGAGCTTACGAATGGCTTAATTGCTCATGTACAACAACAAAAAACGGCGGCTACAACAACAACAACAACAACAATAACAATAACAACATTAGGAACACGAAAAACAAAGTGAGGCCCGCTCGCTGGCGCGTTTATTTGCATTACACATTAGCACAAAGGCAGCGCCCAGATACTTTACCAGGGACTTAGCACTAGGCAAAGTGTTTTATTGTACCGCACTCCGCTTTCCTCTTTCCGCTTTGGGATGCTTTACTATTTATTTAGGATTTTTCGCGCACAGTTTTGTGTGTGTTGCGTAGATTTACGCATGAGTCGACAACTTTATTGCTAATTTATGTGCAGAGTTGTGTAATTCTGGGCAGCTAATGGGCATAATATTTGGGGTCTACGTAATGCCAATCCAGTGAGGAGTGGCCAGTCATAAAGATAAGACCTGTCCAACTGGAGGACTTCGCTCGCCATCAACATTTATTAATTAGCTGATAACGCGTCAAAGGCAGACATTTCAGACATTCCCTTTCGGCAGTCGCGGGTTGAATAAACTGCACTTGAAACGGGCCAAGTTTGCAGTTTTCTGATGCTGTTGCTGGCAGCGAAGTTTTTTTTTTTAAATTTATTTTGATTTGCAGCCAAGTGAAGAACGCAAACAGACTCCGAATGTGCTGAGCTTGGCTACGTGTTTATAATATGAAATGTTTCTTGGCACCGCTCGGAAAAAGCAGAAAGGCATAAAGCGACGACGACTTAAAAGGCATTTGTATGGCTGGTTTGCCTTACAGTAGTTTTATTTTATGCCTTTTGCAGTCCCTTTTTGTTGCTGGCGGCGTTTCAAGGAAAAACAAGTCTACAGCAGCTTAACGAGCGCCTATAAACATTTTTGAAATATAAAATTTGGGATGAAAATAAAAACTCAAGTAAGAAAATGTAAAATAAACATATTACATATATTTTTCTTTAGTCTCATTTGTTCTTTTTTACAAATAAATAAAAAAGGAATTTTTATTGATACTTATTATTAAATCGTTGTTAAATTTTACTGATAGTTTCCTATTTGATATTACTATAACAAATCTATATCTATAACATACAAGTCGTAAAATTCTTTTAATTCTTGCCTTTTGATTTACATTTCTATGAAGTTAATTTTAAAAAAGCAGCTGGGTTTTCAGCTGCCATCAATAGCAACAAATCTTTTTTAATGGAAAGGAGCATGAAAAGCATTTATCAAACGCTAATTAGCGCAGCCAACCGAATTCAGCTCATTTATGTTGTTTTCATGAAAAATGCTCGAACGGCAGCTGCGTCCTTTCAAGGACAGAGCGAAATTAAAATCTGCCAACGCGTGCATGAAAATGTTTAGCAAATTAAAAGCAACCAAGGCGACGGCCACAATAACAACAACGCAATTACTAAGCAATAATCATAATTTGTGGTATTAACGGGACACCAGGATACCAGGGAAACACTGGTCCTCCTTATCGTGGCCCTCGCCTGCGCTTTACGAGCGCTGATAAAGTGTCGCCGTGCAATTTATCCGAGCTGCCCGGAGCTTGGGGACCCAATCCAAACAGAAAACGGGACCGACTGCACCTGTCACGTGGGAAAACACGTTCTGGTAATTTATGAGTCATACATTTGAGTTTTGCACTTTTATTTGGCCTCCGGTACGCTGGCACAACTCACGCGCGAATTTTTCTGCCATTATTTGAGGCAAACAAACCGCAAAAGTTTTTCGGCTGTGAAATTCTAAAAATAACACTGTGGCTGCAGCTCTGAGTATATGCAAAAGAACGAGGGTAAAAAGTGCGAGGGGACCGGACCAAATTTCAACCAAAACTTTGTCGCTGATGTGTTCAACAAATGTTTTTGCCCAATTGTGTAGCTTACTCTAGAATTGTTAAATATTTTGACAGTCAACAATAACGGGTGTTTTTGTAAGCAGCTGCGGGCAAATATGATGAATATCTGTCACGCTCAAAATGAAAATGCCAGCCAATTATTCTGCTTATACGTAAGTTTAATGTGAAAATTATAAATAAGCTGTAATTTACAATATAGTTAAAAGTTTTATAGTTTTTGTTTTTCTGCCAAACTCCTACACAAATTGCATTTGTAGAATGGCCACTCCAATCGAAAAAAGTTGGGAAAATGTATAAACGTAACAGCCATACATTACTGTACTGTGTATTATAAATGAAACAGGGAAAAGTTATAAAATAATTTTCAAAAATTTTTAAGAAAAAGAATTTTAGAAAAACAGAAAATGGTACAACTGTATGTGTTATAAGAACTCATAAATATTAAAAAAATAATAATAAATTGAGCTACGAAAAGTGTATATATAACGCAGTTCAAGAGGTACAGTCTCAACTCCACATATTTTCAAGCATCATACAGTGCCGAAAAGTGGGCAATGAATTTATGCCTCTAGTTAATAACATATTTATGTTGTGCTCTTAGCGCCTTAATAAAAATATATTTATGCGGCGTTTATTAGATAACATAAACAGTGAAACATTGCCTGTAATAATACCCATTAGAGCCGGCGCCGAGTCCCGAGTTCCGAGTCAGCGCAATGTGGACAAAAGTGCGGCTACTTAACCAAGTTAAGTTCCGCACAAATTTGCCGAAGGGCAACAACAATTTGTACAGCACTCACGCGAATATAGTCGAGCATTGAAGTCATAAAAGGACATGTGTGTAGCGGAGTGTAATGTAGTGCAGTGTAGTGCGCATTAAGAAGTCAAGTATTCCCAATGTGTGAGTATCCAAGTATATATATATATGTTCGGCAATATATATTTGCGAGACCATTAAATGCCTTATTGGATTAGAATGAGAGGCAAAGAAATTGAGAGGCCACTGCCATAAGGATAAATACAATGTACAATAAATAATAATGAAGGTAGCAATACACAATATACAAAGAAACACACGCGCACACATCCACACATACGCACACACACACACACACACACACACAATCTGAACAGCTTTGTTATGAGAATGTATTTGTCGTATGTATTTGAACTGTTTGGCGCTTACCTTCCTCCGCGACATCATCGTTGAATTCTGTGATTTCCGCCTTATCGCAAGAGCGGTCGACGCCATTTGTTGCTGTCGCACTCGCTGAGCTGCCTCCCTTGGCGCTCGCCGCCGCCTTGGCATCGCCATTGGAGATAATTGAATTTGATTTAGCGTGATTTGAATGATTGTTTGAGGATTTCGCTGAGCAGGAGCCACCATCAGCCAGCTCCATTTGGGGAGCACTCGGCTCCGGTTCGCCATTGCTGACAGCATCGATGGCGCCGCCGTCCTTTGTCTTCAGCTCCTGACTGGTGTTGCAGCCCATTACGTGTTGGCTAAGACTCTGCTGGGCGGTCTCTGTGCTTTTAGTTGGCCCAGGTAACCAGACCAGAACCAGGCAATCGCTTTTGTTTAATCAATTGCAGCGGCAACAACAAAGTCAAATACTCTCTCACACAGACACACACACGCACACACACACACACACGCACACAGGACAGAACTTGTTTACGCGCGGTCTTTAACTTTTTTACGAACTTTGTTAGGGTTTGTTTTTTGCACTTTGACTTTTGCTGGGCGAAACCTTTTTGTAAAAAAAAGTCTGTTAGAAAAATATTTATTTTAATTTATTCAATTTGTTTTCTTGCATTCAAAAGAATTACAAAAAGGTTCACAACCACGAAATTATCAGCCAGTTTTTTGTGTTTTTGTGTGGCAATCGCAACTTTGAAATGAAAAATCTGTGAAGCTGGCGCTGAATTTGACGGACTGACACTGGCACAAGCTCAGGCACAACTGACAAACGCAAGCGACGCGTCCACACTAACACCAAATTGCTGCTGTTATCCTGCAGGAGCAAGGCTCAACAGTCAAAAGCACGAGCAGCGACAGAAGCAGCGGCTGCGACGGCGACAGCGGCAGCGGCAGAAGCAGCGACGTCAACCTCACCATCAGCCGGCAGTCAACAACTAGCCAAAAGGAGCCCCAGAAATCGAGCGGGCAACCGAAGCAACGAGAACAAAAACCCAGGCAGGCAAAGAGAGAGCGCATTTCTTCTCATTTTGTTAGCCGCACAGTGGTACAGTATTCAATTTTTTCATTGAAAAATAAAAGCTCTTTAATTGCTGTGAAAGTTGAACTAGAATTACTATATTTAATTATTTTAAGAAGTAACATTTTACTATATATATCCGATTTTATATTTAGTAGTTGTTTTATCGAATGTTTTACCAGTGTAACAGGCAGGCAGGCAACGAAAATTCAGGAGAGAGTATAACAGCGAGGAAGAGGAAGATAAAATGAGAGAGGATAGCCAAACCGAGAGCCATGACAATACAACAGCTGATGTCTGCTGCCGCTCTTTGTGTGTGGTTCTGGGCTGCAGGGTTTTTTTTTCGCAAATAAACAAAGCGACGGGCAAAGCCGACAGTCACACACACATACACGCACGCAAAAGGACCACAAAGCCACATCAGCGGCAGGGCTAGCAGAGAAGTACGAATAGCAGCAGCAGCAGCCATTGCTGTGAAGTTGCTAAGGCAATGGCATCAGCATCAACCATCGGGACTTTTGCACGCACCAACTTCAACACACACACACAGACACACAATTTACCGTACCTTTACGTGCAGCCAGCCGTAAGCAGCAGCACTGAGCAACCCAAAATCCAAATAAAAAATTTGCTCATAAAAATATCAATGAAAAATTCTTCTGCTATCTTTGCTTTTCGCTTGCCCTCAGCATAACTCATGTACGTAAGCAGCTAACTATTTTCATTTTTATTATGTTTTGCATTTCATTTCGTTTTCCTTTTTTGTATCTGATAAATTTTGCCACATTGTTGACGCAGCTCTGTTTTGTTCAATCTTTTTTCATATACCCTACCTATTGTAAAAAGGCTCAATGTATTTGAACAAATGTATACGACAGACATGAAGAGACTTATAAACTATATTTATTAATTGATCAACAATTTAACTAAGATATGTAAATTGATAATTCTTTGAGTCACAATCGAAATTTCGGTACTGGTTGCAGGGTGTACAAAGAACGGTCAGACTCAACCAAAAAACTCATGCTTGATTTCTGATGTACTTTTTCAACTACTTTTTTGTTTGCATCCCATTTGAGAGTTGGCTTTGCGTGTGTGCGCGTCTGTAAATGTGTGTGTCACTCAGAAATGAATTGGTCGCCTCTTATTGTGTCTCGCCCCTCGCCGGTCCCCGCCTATCGACAGCTTGGGCGCACAGGGTGTCGTTATCATAAAGTTAAATGCCCGCCTAGTCGGGCACCGGCACATAATCGTAAAAATACGACTGCATATGTAAATACTAAATTTGCCACTTCAAGTGACATCTCAGTTTCGGCAGGACAAAACGTGTTGGCTGCTTTTTGTGGCATACTTTTAGGCGACAGCTGGCAAAAGTCTAATCAAAAGACGGAGCCCCAGCTACATATAATACACATACACATAGGTATGCAAATGAGTCCAACATACGCAATATGCATGGAAACATATTGTTTGGGTTAATCAAAAAAGCGTGAAATGCCAACGAATTGCTGAGCCAGGACACCCTGTATGCCGCGGTAAATATTTAACAATTATGCAAAAATATTTTGCGCTGACACGCGAAAAAATTGTTACTAAATGCATTTCTGGACAGTCAATTTAAAATATTAAATGGGGAATATCACACAAAAACAATTTTATGTGCATGTCCTTCCAGAAATAGACTTTAAACCATTGAGCATATAATAAACCTTCAATGAATGAAAAAGAGATAGATTAAAATAAAAATATACGATCAAAATTTAACGGTGCAATTTAATGTAATGAATTATCCTAATATATTTGATACTTTTTATTTTTGTAAAATTATTTAGAGAACAAGTAGCTTATCTATAAAATTTGGCGATTCTAACTTTAAGAGTGTGGAGGTTTTTCCAAACAAAAACGAAAAACCTAATTGAACTGAGCTTATAGTATTTTGGGTAAATCTCTTCACACAAAACTATGCAATACAAAAGAGAGAAAACTTAATTTAAGCCCCGGGTGACAACTGAAGCTCTTATCGGTTGTCTTTGTTGCATTTCACAATTCAGCAGCTTAGCGGAAAGAAGCTTCCTGTTGCCGAGATACCCTATAATGCAGATGTGAACAGAAGTTAGAAGCAATAAGGTTGCGAATAGCAAATAGTTCTTAAAGCCACAACAAAATAATATCATGTTTGAGATCATTTTGGTCATAGCTTGCACAACTTTTAAATGAAGCTACAATGGACAGGGTAAGAACAACAGTTAAGAAAACAAACGGCGACGGCTGTCACAGTCGCCTGCGAAGTCTGAAACAACCCAACAAGAAGTGCAAGCAATGCGTGAATTTCCACATTTCACAGCTCCCTTGACTAGACTACGAAGAGATGAAGAGACGAAGACCAAAAACCAAAACTCAGCCAAAAGGAACTGCAGCACATTGCGTCGCTGTTGTCGGAACGCATTTAAGACTTAAGATAGCGACAAACATTTTCCATTGGGCGTGAGAAAATGCATAGGAAGTGTTCGCGAGGAATTTCCACCCCACGCAGAAAATTTCGGCATTCCTCCATTGTTGTGGAGAGGACACAGTCATGACAAATGCGCTCGCGACAACACATAAACCCTTTCTGAGGTTGATAAAGTGACAGACAACGAGTTGTCCCGGCGGCCGAAGCTTACAGCCATAATTGGCGGGCCGGGGGAGCTTCAAGTTTGCGCACCATTTGCCCACCGAAATGCAAAGTCATTATTTTGCAAAAGATAAAAATACTCGAACCTTTGTTTCGGTCCGCATCCGATCTGAGCACATTTCGATTTTCTAGCTGCCTTTCAAAAGCAACTACCAGAGGACGGAACGTGCACAGCCAAATTACGTATACGCCGTGTTGCTGTATTGTAAACTCTCGGCCTATGACACACACACACACAAACACATACATACATACACAAAACACTACACAAACGCTTGAGCTGACTCCCCTCATTTGTGCCTGTTTTTGTGTGTATCTGTGTGTGTGTGTGTTTGTGTCTGTGTGTGTTCGTTGCTGCCGTCTCCTGGGACAGTTGCCAAGTAGAAAGTTTTCGCGTCCTTTTTGTCTGAAGTTCAACGGTGCGCAACAACTTTTTGGGGCTGCACAAATTGACAGCAGACCAACAAAATCCATATGAAAATTTATGTTTTAAAGTGTTGGCTTTAAATTTAGCTTTCGGCGAACTGATGGCGGCTAGCAGCTCTGCCAGGTTATTCCAAGAGCAAACACAGTCCGCGCCCAAAGTCAGCCAGTTGTTTGCATAGCCAAATCAAATTTTGACTTTTAAAAGTTATGTCAACTTTGGAAACTCACTTTATGGTGAGTGGTGTGTACAGTACAGAAGATCCAGTCGGGCCTTAACTTTAATGCATTAAAGAAAATGCTATATGCTATAGCTATTTTAACTAAGTTTAGTTGGATTATAGCACAAAACTGCGACATTCCTTTTGACACAAGGCATGAGTCCGCTCCTCAAAACATTTTGTTTTTTTTTTTCTCTTTTGATTTGTGTTGCCTTCATTCTGCGACAGCAAAAGTCGCTCAGAATAATTGAATTAGCGCTGACATGATATATGATCCGTTTGTGAATAGCTTGCAAAAACAGCGCTAAGTATTATCGCATATTTATCACACGCCTAATGGTCTACTAAATCATTCAAATAAACGAACATTTAAGAAATTAAAATTACTTGCGTTTGCGCCAAAGTTAAAGAAAAATATATTATTATTATTCTTTCTCCTACTTCCTTAAGAAGGTCGGCTGTCTTTATTGCTTTAAATAGTTTGGTAGATATAATTATCTAGCTTACTTTTCTGATTTATTGATTTTGTTCTTTTACAGACTGTAAAAAATATAAAGTATAAATTTATAAACTTGTTTTATTATTGTTGCGCTTGGCTTGTATGCTTTTGCTAGGCTGTCGAGCGCTCCCTCATGTGTGCTTTTTGTAATTTTCTAGCTATTACCTTAATTTGGAGCACACACACACACCCACCTACACACGCACACACCCACAACGGACACGTGTTCTGGAGTTGGCTCAACGTAATTGTTAATTAAAAGAGCTGTTTACTCAACGCCCTCGGAATGGTGGATGACCATGGCCAGGTAAACGTGTTGAATAATGTCATAAAGCCCCAACTGGTTCCATGATATCTGTAAGCGCATTAACTTCAACCGGTTCTGGTTGAATATAGTCGCCCTGTTTTTTTATGGGCATCGTAAAATTGTTTAGAAAATAAGTTTACGACACACATAACACGAATATTATGTTACTAGAATAGATTTTTAATACTTGGTATAGACGGGGCTGAGACAGATAAGTAATTGGGTAGCAAGCCCTCGAAATGTGGAGCATTTTTTGATTGGCTCGCATAATCGACACGGTTTAATCACGGCTCGACAATGGTGCACAAGACTATATTTGAAGCCAAGTGATATATGACATCGTCGGAGCGCGTAAATGTGTTATTTTTGGATGTAAGCAAACTTTCCTCTAGATCTTTCGATTTTTTCCGGGTTAATTTAGACGACATTTCACATTATATTCAGCACAAATCTTTTCGCAACCTTGACAATTGCTTATCAGAAACATCAATCATTCGGCAGCTGGCCAAAAATCATCAATCAAAGTATCCTGAGCTAAACAAACTGCTTTGCCGGAAAAGGATGGCGTCCCAAAGCCCGCACCGTTTCCAAAAATGGCGGCCGTCTGGGCTGAGTAGCTATCATGTGGGCGCTTAAGTGCCAGACATGTCAACCAAATTGAAAAGTCTCATTAAAATGCAAGTCGATGTTCCACCAAACTGATACAAAACAAATAAGAACATTGCGGGTGTAGCCGACTGCGCCATACTTGTTCGCAGAATAAAAGCAGCTTAAAACAGTAGATAACAAAATTGTTCGGCTTGATATTGAGAGGAGGAAGATATAAGGGACATATATATCGATCGAATAGCCACGCCCAACAATTTTTCTGATGCGGAACCCGATAAGGACAGACGGATATTGTACAAACCCAATATACTCTTCTCACTTTCTGAATGAGTATAAACAGTACTGAGATTGGGATTGAGCTGGCGACCTGGCTGCTGAGGAGTGGGGGCACCTGCGTGCCAGCACGTAAAGAGCAGCAGGAGCTGTGCACTGGGAACTGGGAGCTGAGTAGTTGGAGTTCCCGGCGACTGCCACAGTTGCAATCGTCTGGCTGGCTGGCTGTTCGTGCGCCTAAATGTGCGCTATTGTCGTGGCACATGGAAGTATGAATACATTCACTTAGTGCAATGAGAAAAACCAACCAAAAACCAGGCGTATGACAGCCAAATGACACTGACACACACACACACACACAAACACACATGCACGCACACGCGCATGCACACACAGGCACGTAATGCAAATAGTCCGTATTGCTGTCGGTGGCGTGTGTCGTTCAAGTAACCCTTTTCAATAAACAGGTGAAGGGTTTGTAGCCACAACGAGTCGAGTAATTGAACTGGCTACCTGAGCATGTGTGTGTGTGTGTGTGTGTGTGAGTGTGTGGATGTGAATGTGATTTTAAAGTCAACATTGAATGCTTCTGACATACGAAATGCCAGTTTAGGTTTGCCGCTTGTCTGTCAGTTTGGTTTTGGCTTTCGGTTTTCATTTCGGCTCCGTATTGCTGTTCGTGTCCGTATCTCGGACTCGCTCTGGCGCCCAGCGCCTGCGATAATGGCCATGTTGTGTACTATATGATATGATACCACCCATTTAAAGCTATCTTCACCACCCACTGTCGTGAACTGCTCATATTGCCGGTTAATATTGCTGGCCTGGCATGCCGCCAGAGCCGCAACCGGAGTCGGCGTCGGCTTCGGAGCCCGAGCCTGGCGCCAGTCATTGAAAGCGTTGCATAAATGCAGCTGGAAGCAGTCGTGTCACATAGCACAGGACAAGCACAGCTATTGTATTGCTATTGAATATGACCGTCATGTCGCCCGTGCGGCAATCGACGATGAGAAACGCTCAAAAGGGCATGAACTTGAATTTAGAGCTACGATAAACCACAGGTTCCCTGCACAAAAATATTTCAGAATTAAAGCATTTTATGGTACCATGCCAAAACAGTTTATACTCAGTACTGAATTATTATTATTTTTTTGAGTCTTTTCTTTCAGATTCCACCTTTGGATATCGAGATCGTTGGTGCAAGTCTGTTTGAGAAATTTCTGTATGTATGTTATAATAGTGCCGATAATGCTTAATGTTGTTAAATAAAAACACGTCCGTTTTCGTTCAGCACTTTTCCAAGAGTGTCTCTTGGTATTTATTCAAAACTTATGCTTCACTTATTACATAGAATATTCTAAGTGGGCTCTGCCGCTA
>SCDT01000676.1:0-31395 GCA_004143765.1 Drosophila melanica | reverse complement strand
GTATATAAATTAATATATATATAAATATATTTATATATGTATATGCATTTTTACCCGAACAATCGCAACGGAGACGCAGCGTTCTCCCTGCATATTATTAACTATTAGTTCTAAGCTTTGCACAAAGTTATGCAACTAGATTAACTGCAATTTCATTGGTTTTTTTTGTTTTTTAATCTGGTTGCAGTTTTTATATATTGGAACAAAAGGTTTACGCTTGTTATTTGTCATAGCTTCCATATACTCGTCTACATCTTCTTCTTTTACTCCGATTTGTAATAGCTTTAATCTAGTGTAGTCACAAAAAAAAAAAAACACACACACACACAATCGATAGCTAATTAGAACATTGTTTATGCATAATATAGTATCAGCGTTATACCAACCTAAGACTATACACATACGCATATCTTTTTGTATATATATGTTATTTGTATATATTATATCATTAGAATTCTGACTAACACGCGCGCGTTCTCCCTCTCTCTTTCTCTTTCTAATTCTATGCATCTATCGCCTATCGATAGTTATCGCTTAAATATATATGGGATTCTCCTGGCCGGTTAACAAACGGAACATTGATGTGGGCATCGTTTTCATGAGTATCTGCATGGAGACAAGAGTGCAATTAGATTGGAAATATACAATTTATTGGGATTAGCTACACTCTTACCTCGCCCACCGATGTGGCCAGCAAATTGACAATCTTCTCGTGCGGCACAGCAACAACGCTTTGGTTGTTGATCTCAATAATGCGATGACCAACCCGAACGCCACCCCGCTCCGCAATACCGCCGCGCAGCAGACTGCAGATCTGAAAGACAAAAAGATCGGATTTTTATTTTAATATTTTTACTACAACTATTTCACTTTTTTGTAAACGGAGAGGACGAAAATTGTGAAATTATTCTTGCATAGTTTGAAACATAGATTAGGAGTGACACGACTTTTTTCTCGGATCTATAGCACCCATATTTTGAACTCCCATAACTTTGTCAAAACTGAACCGATTTCTACGTTTAATGGCGTTTCTGTCATGATTTAACGTATAGATTGCTTCTACATTTAAAATATATGTATTATTGAAAATAATATTTTTTTTGAAAATTTTTGGTAAAAAAGCATGTACCNGACATTTTGGTTATGACTTATCCTCTAAATGTATTTTGCATTTCAAATATATGCATTTTTGAAAATAAATTTTTTTTGAAAATTTTTAGTAAAAAAGCATGTACTCCCCCTCATTAATTTTTGAAAAAAATTTTTTTCAAAATTTAGAATTGTGAATTTATACGTTTAATCGATTGTATTTGCCACCAATACCATAAAAGACAATAATAAAAGTGATTCTGAGAGGGTGAAATTTTTGGTCAAAAATCATGCTACAATTGACAAAAAATTTTGACATGGAAAGTTCTCGGATTCATAGCTCCAATATTTCATAACTTTGTCAAAAGTGAACAGATTTCGAGGTTTGATGGCATTTTTGTCATGATTTGCCCTCTAGATTAAGAAACCAATCAAATTTTTTAGATTGGCTGGGCAACAAATCAGAATATTTGATGTGGCTATCTCACAATATATCACCGTTAATCGTTATTTGTAAAATGAGGGACTCACCACGCCATTTTGGACGCTGAATCCGAGCTGATATTTGGTTTCGGGCCGCTTGATTTTGACCTCGACGACGGGCGCGCAGGGCACAACTGTGAATTTGACCACGGTTTGGTTTTTGGTGTTCTTGATGTACGTCTGGCAGGTGGATAGCGGCAGGCCGACCAGGCTCAGTCCGTTGATGGCGATCAGCTGATCGCCAATGTTCAATTGGCCGCAACGGGCCGCGGCGCCGGAGCTCATGAGATTCGCAATGACGACCGTTGGCAGCATGGAGCCCCAGCCGCTTTCGACAATGACCACGCCCAGTATTTCGCCCTTGGCCTTGGGCACAACGACCTCCTTTTGCAGCTCCTTCTTGGCAAAGATCTCCAGTTCGTCGCCGAAGATCTCCTGGCTGTTGAGCACCTCCTGGTAGTCCATCTCCTTGACAAAGCGATGGTCCTCAATCCCGTTGGCCTTGAGGAACTCCATGTAGGCCACCTGAAAGGCCTGTCCGATCGACTGGGCTATGAACTGCGCCTCGTCGCTCTCGAACACGTGACAGATCATTTTGGGCGTGCGATTCGGCTTGGGCGCATCATCGATATCCTGGGGCACGAAACGGCGACGCGCCATCAGCACCACCAGATCCCCGATATCGGCTATATAGGAGATGGTGCGCAGCGCATGATCCATCATGATCTCCTTCAGATCGGTGTTCAGCACCATTATCTTTTCCGTCGAAATAAACAGATCCACCTCCGTGCTGGGCTGCACATCGCCATCGGGTGCCTGTAAAATATCATTTCTAGCATTATTACCATTCAAAAATTCTCGAAACAAAACTGATCGCTTCTATGGTGCCTATGTTAATTTTGATATTGCACATAAGGGAAATTATTGGTACAACTCAAAAACTCAAAATGAAACTTTTTCAATTTTCGGCAAATTAGATTTAAAGTGAGCATAGAACAATTGTTTCTATATAATAGTAGATACTACTTACCAGGGCCTATGGTATGCGAATTAGTTAAATCGATTGTGTGTGTGTTGTTCGTTTATTGCATGGCGATACGTGAATTGGGTTCGTTTAGCGAATTCATCGCATTCATTATTGGACGGATACGAATACGGTTACAAATACGGAGCAGAGCAGAGTTGGTTCAGTTGATGTGGATGGCAACAAATTGATGCATGAAAATATAAATAAAACATTGCATGAGTTTTTCAGCCTTTTTCAAATAGATCTTTTAACAGATCTAAAGAGGCTGGGGTTTATAAATATTCTTAGCATAACAAATTTAATTGAAAATTCTAAAAAAGTAGCTTGAAAATTTTGGTAATTCATTACTTGATTTGTGCCCCAGAATTCAATTTGTAAGTTGAAATAAACCATAAAACAAAATTAAAAAATATATATACAAATAATAAATTAACAAGATAACTAATATATAATAAATAATATACCAAATAAAATTGAAGCTGATATTAATTTAAGTTAAAAATTAAAGACTGGCCAATTGAGTGGCAAAATAATCCTACGCTACTTAAAGGTAGCGTGTTAATCTAAGCCCTAAAATAGCAAAGGTAAACCTTGAAATAGCATTTCATCAATTTGATAAATTATTGAGCACATTGCTTCCGGGGCACATTTTAGTTTTGTTTTTTTTTATAATGGTTTGCAGAACCTCACTACAAATGATAACGGTACAAACTTGATTAAGCTACACGAATTTAATTGAAAAGGAAGAAGAAGAACGAATGTAATTGTTCAACAACTTCACCTTGATGCGCGAGACGGCCTCCTCGGCCTGCATCATGCGTGTCGATTTGGTGGGTTGACCCTCGCAGACCAGCTGCGTGGAGCCCAAGTATTTAGCCCGAAATAGAACGCCTTCGATGAGCACTGCGCCGCCTGTTCGTTGTTGTTGTTGTTGTTGTTGGTTGTTTTTGTTAGAATAGAAAGAAATCGATTAATAACTGAGCAGCTGATTCGACCAACTTGTGGGTGTACTCGTATATTTTTGTGTATATATATATATATATATTTGTTTGTATGTTGGTTTGTGTGTATTGTTGTTGTAAGCTCCAAGGAATACCAAGCATATGCACGAGACTGTAGCTACAGTAATCCCTCGGTTGAGTTGCTGAGAACTTCAGCTACGTTTTTTTTTTAGTTAATTTAACAAAAATAGCATTCTTAAAACTTGATGTCGATATATGTTTTGGTTAATTGTTAAAAATTGTACAGTTTGATTTTGCGAGCGAACACTGCATTTGCTTATATATATTTAATGGGTATATTTTGTGGGAATATTTGGCATTTGCTCCTCGTGTATATTTTTGGTAATTCTTGAACTTTTTTTTTTTTTTGGGTAGTTGGGTGTGCGCGTGTGCGTGTGTTTTTTTTCTGTTGTTAATGTTGTATCATTGTTGTTGTTGTTGTTGTTGTTGTTGTTAGTTTGGTACTTAGTTACTGCTACATATTGGAATTGTATCTTACAAAGTATTGTACACACACACAGACACAGTAAAATGAAGGAACGAACGAACGAGGCATGCAATAAACGCAAATTTGGCAATAAAATATGCGAAAGAATATAGAAAAATACATGTATATATATAAGTATATAAGTATTTATAAATATAGATACGATTAGCAAATGGTTTTTTCTTTTTTTAAATCACAAATATCATATACCGATTTGCGCTGCAGATCATATATAGCTTATTCCCCTGCAGTAGTTTGTGCTTAAAATCGTTATTTTTAGTTTTCCACACATTTTCTGATACGAATTTTCAAAAAGTAAATTTGTTTTATTGACTTAAACTCGATCGGAGGAAAATTTATTAATATCAATAAAATTTGTATCAACAAAATTTAGAATTCTCCACAGTTTAAGAGCTAGAGTTCAACTTAAGATGGAGTCACAAAAAAATTGAAAACGATTTTTTACCCTTGCGTGTTCTGAATTTACTCAAATTGTAAGAAAAACTGTGCATACTGCAAGGGAATTTAAGTTTTGGCAAGCCAAACCTTCTCGCTCTTAGTTTGCCAGCTCCGAAAAGTATGCTACATATTTGCCACAAAGAGCAACAGCAACGGTAATAACAACACAACTGACAAATTTACGATATTATTTACGATATTTGGGATTATATTGACACTAAAATTGCAACAATTGAACGAAGGTTAAACCCAAAGCATTTACCTTCTTTGCTCTTACTCTTTTTCACTTTTTTCTCGCCGCTGTTGCTGTTGCTGCCCGCTCCGCTGCCGCTGCTGTTGTTGCTGCCGATGGCGGCAATGTTGTTGCTGTTGTTGCTATTGTTGTTGCTCGTGTTGTTATTATTGCTGCTGGTGCCGTTGGTGGTGCCGCTGCCATTGTTGATGATAGCATTGGCAGCGCCGCTGGCAACAATTCCAATGCCGTCGTCATTCTCCACATCCAGTTTGGTAACGCCCGGAGCTGAGCGCTCCGAGCCGCCGTCATTGTTGGGGCTGCCAATGGGCGATAGGGCGCCGGCGGCCACCACAGCGGAGGCAACCACATCGGCGGCAGTGGCTGCGCTCATGCCGCATATATCATGGCCACCGCTGGACGCCTTTGTCGGCGACTTGTGGCTGTGCTCCGAGGAGCTGCGCGAATTGCTGCGCTGCACATTGCCGCCGCTGACCAAGTCGAGCAGCTTGCCAGCGCCGGAGCCGCTCAGGCTCGCCGATCCGGTCTTGGGCGGAATCGGTGGCGGCAGTTCGGGCGTCGAGCTGAGCAGCGCATTGTAGCCGTTGCGTGTTTTGGTGCTGGGCAGCTGCTGCTGCTTTGGAGAGATTTTGGATAGCAGCGAACCGCGCGGCTTGCGATCCCAGCTCTTGTTCTCGTCGTAGTAGCCCTGATCGTCGAGACGCTGGTGGCCCAGCAGGCGGTCCGTCTCGAGATCGGTGTCCACATCCTCCTCGTCGGCGCTGTGGTTCTTCGAGTGATTATCCGAGCTCGACTCGAGCAGCCCCTTCCCGGCACCACCATCCAAATGACGCGACAGCCACACGGGCGAGTTCATCACAGGCGAGGGCGACCGCTGCACCGGCTGCATATTGCTGCGCTCGGGTATTGGAGGCGGCGCTGGTCCGACGCCGACGCCCAACCCGACACCGACACCGATCCCGTTGCTGCTGCAGTTGCTGCCCGCACTGCGCGGCTTTGCGGCGCCAATGCAGGCGGTGGGGGAGCTGCGCTGCAGCGTCGATCCAACTGCAGCATTCAACGGCGTGTGCTTGCCGCTCTGTCCGGCGGACTGCAGCAGGTCAACATCGGTGCTGCAGTTGGGCTTGCGATGCGGCGCCGGCGCCGGCGGCGGCGGCGTCATCTGCACCATGTCCGGACGGTGGAAAACACCTGCGAAGCGACAAAAAACCAACAAAATAACCATAATGAATACACTCGGCGAAAAGCGCACTTTAAAATGCACATTCGATTGAAAAATAAATTCAAGCTGGTTTCTTTTTTTGAATTTATAAAAAATGCGTTCAAAAACTTTGTTATATCGTATTAAAATCGATGCATTTCACATATATCGAATTGAATATCGTTTTTTACTTAAATTGCATATCTTATGATCGATATAATATCGATATCGAAGCATCGATATATCAAAGCATCGATAATTTTCTAATTCAATGTCAAAAAATCGATGCTCGCTTTGGATAAACATCGCTATTTATGGAACATTTTCGTGTTGACTTACTGATCGAGTAGAGGGAGTCCAGCTCTGGATCTATGTTCTTGAACACTTTGCTATTGCTGTTGCTGCTGGGGCTCTGGCCGAGGAGTTCGCGTTGCTGTGGCAGCTGCGGCTGTTGTTGTTGTTGATGCTGCTTGAGCAGCCCGTTGCTGGGGCTCGTGTGGCTCAGCTGGTGGCCACCAATTCCGTTGCTGTCCGTGGTGGAGGCGGTCAGGTTGTGCATGCTGTTCAAGCTGTTGTTGGTCGAGATGCGCTTCATGTCCATCAGCATGGAGATGCCGCCGCCAATGCTGGTGCTGGCGCTCAGGTTGCCCTGACACTGACCCTGACTCTGACTCTGGCTCTGGTTCTGGCCTAGTCCCTGTGTTGCCTGGCCAGCCAAATGCTGCAGGTTCTTGTTGTTGTTGTTGTTCTCGGTGTCACTGGTGTGGCCCGAGGAGAGGCCATCCTCCAGCACGGGCATGGCCG
Source organism: Drosophila melanica (assembly GCA_004143765.1). NCBI lineage: Eukaryota > Metazoa > Arthropoda > Insecta > Diptera > Drosophilidae > Drosophila > Drosophila melanica. The sequence goes on along the minus strand of SCDT01000676.1, from coordinate 24,591 downwards.
ACGCATAGTACTTGGCGTAGTTCGAACAGGAGGTCGAGACGCCGCCGTTCATCTCACCGGAGAGGCCTGTTGATTCGAATTGGATTTGGAATTGAATTTGGAATGCATTAATATGATCAGCGTTCACTACTCACTGTCGAGATCGCCACAGTTGGAGTCATAGTCGGTGGTCTCTGGCGAGTAGCGGTAGTTGTGGCCGCCCGAGAGGCCGCCGCCGACGCCCTGGCCAACGCTTTGGCCCAGACCGCTGCCGCTGCCGGTGCTCAGCAGCTGGTTGTGATTGAGCCCGTCCTGTTCGCCATCCCGTTCACCGCTGCTGCGACTGGCCGAGTCCAGAAAGAAGTCAAAGTCGCGCATTAGCGGACTGCCGCTGTAATGTCGCGGCAGCTGCGCCGGTCGCGACTGCAGCTGCGTCTGCAACTGCAGCTGGGGCTGCGTGTAGCCGCCATAAACGTGCCGCTCTGATGCGGGCGTCTGTTGCAGCAGCTGCTGCTGTTGCTGTTGCTGTTGCTGCTGCTGTTGCTGCTGCTGCTGCTGCTGCTGCTGACGGTAGTCCTGATCGATGGGCTCGTCTTCGTCCTCCACCTCATCGTTTTCATCGTCGTCCTCGTCGTCCTCCTCCTCCTCATCCTCCTCATCCAGTTCATCATCGTCGCGCTTAAAATTGCTATGAAACTCGTACTGTATGTCCTGCAAAGATCAGAGGTCAAAGGTCGTTTGCATATATATAATAGAAGTTACAGTTTCGCATTTTACAATTTCAGTTTCGTCCACTGAAAAATGAATTATTTGTAAATAAATAATAGCAAAACATTAAAAGCTGGTTTTGCATTTGACGCTGACCATTAAAATTACTTTTGATTTTAAAAATGCAACAGCCGCACCTAAAAAACAATATTTTCTACTATTTAGGCTTAAATTAGAATATATTGATATTAAATTGAATTTAAATATTTAATTTGAAAAGGGTGAAAAATATTTTTAACGTGTATTGTTTTTTTGCTTTTTCCAGCAAAACATAGCCAGATATATTGTATATGTTTCTATATATATAATTTTTGTTTTTTTGTTTATTCTACTGAAAAAAGTATCCTTAATATTTGAATTTAATAAAACGAATATGTATTTGTATTCTTTCCCGTGTAATAACCTTGCTCTAGCGGATAGCGGATGGATAGGTAAGAACATCAGCTTTACCTTGAGCTCGTTTAACACAAAAACAACATTTTTGCACTCGTTAACGTAGTGAATAGAGTACATTGCCTAAGCAAAATCCGCCTTGAAATTTGCGGCCAATAAAATCCGATTAAACCTATATACAGATACATGTCCATAATTCGCACAGTATTCCGATAAGCTCCTCGAAAGATGGATTCTACAACAATTTTATTCTAGCTTTAATAAAGACAGCCTTCGATTGTTTTTATCTATTATTACACTGTGAACGAGTATTGTGCAGTCGGTGACAGCCGACTGGCATGTTCTCATTCGTTTTATTTTGCCCGCTATCGCCACTCAGTTCTCAAGGTCTACTCACAATGCTGTCCACATCGCTGCCGTTCTCCATGATGGGCTGCTCGTCGTTCGAGGGGCACTTGAAGAACTCCTCCAGAACTTTGCGCGTCTCAGAGAATTCGTAGAGGTAATCAAAGGTCGACGATTTTGTGTGCAGGCCCAGCGGGCCAGGAGCTAAACTTGTGCCTTGGGCTGTCGACGAGCTGCCGCCAATTGCCGATGTGGCAGCAGCAGCAATTGTTGTTGTTGCCGTTGCAACCGTAGCAGCCGTTGCTGGTGTGCCTGTTGCGGCCGTGGCGGCAACTGTGGGCGGCGGTGTTAAAGCCGCACAGGTTGTCAGCTCGTTGGGCGTGGCCGCGATGGGCGCCTCGGGCGTGGTCAGGTCGGATATGGTGCCAATTTCGGAGACATCGTTGCTTGTGTCCTCGGCATTGTTGTCGCTGCACGCTGGCTTGTTGCAATTGTTATTGTTGTTGTTATTGCTATGGTTGCTGCCGTTATTGTAATGCTGCTGCTGCTGTTGCTGCTGTTGCTGCTGTTGCTGCTGTTGCTGCTGATGTTGCAGTTGCTGCTGCAGCTGCGTAGGCGAGCTGCTGCGTAGCTCGCGCGGTGGCGATAAAATACGCTGCAAAGAAAAAAAAAAACGAAGCCGAACGATTGGAAATTGTAACGGTATGTCCGATTTGCGAGCTTTTACCTGTGGAAAACCGGGGCGCACTGGATACGGCTGCGGCTGCTGCGGTGGCTGGCACTGGGCAAGTGCGGCGAGGGCGGCGCGTGCCGCCGTCTTTTGCAGCGAACTTGCCGCAGTTGTGTTGCAGCTCATCGGCGGAACAGCGGCCATCGGTGGAGCTGCTGCTGCTGTTGCTGCAACTGTTGCTGCTGCTGCTGTTGCTGCTGAAGCTGCTGCTGTTGTTGTTGTTGTTGTGCCAACTGGTGGTTCCGTGTTGTCCGCTGCAGCGGGACTGCTGCTGGCAGCGACGCCGATGCGTCGCGGTGAGCCCTCATATTCTGCGAGTGAAAGCAAACCGATTAAACTAAACGGATCTCAGGCGGGCTGAGGCGGCACACTCACCAATGATGCCGTGGCGCGACTCCACGGCCAGCGTGTAGTTGCGCTCCAGCTGCCAAGCGTCCCGGTAAACGGGACCGTCGTCCAACAGGCGTCGCGTGTGCGGCTCGAGGATGCCGTGCGAGCGATTTGGGTTCAGGCCCTGCAACTTGTCGGCGGTTGGCTGCTTGCTGCACTTGCTCTCCTCCAGGGCCAGGCCGGACGATTCGGTCGTCACGCGCAAATCTGGCGGGGAATATGAGAAACAACAGCTAAGTTAGAATCGGAGTGTTTTTCTCATTTGCAATGTTTAGCTGTCTGTCTGTCTGTCTGTCTGTCTGACTGGATGAATGGGAATGCCAATTAATTGCAAACAATTAAGTAACCCCGCCCATTTGACCCGGACCTTTTGTGATCCGTTTAATGCGCATTTATATTTGCAGTGCACTCCATTACGCATGATTTGCAATTCAATTATCCAGCCCATGGTCACGGCCAGGCCATTCAGGCCGAACTGAATGCTGTGCGTGCAACAATTTGCAACTGCCACAATTCGATCTGGTTTTGTTTGGCTTACGGATTCAAATCAATGCACATGCAACAAACACTATTCATTACAAGCAAGCTAAAGCTTAAAACGCATTAAAACTAACGCAACGCTTACGGGTACTTGCGGGCACTTAATCAAATTGCAAATAATTAATAATTATAATGTAATTAATAATAACAACTAAAAGCTTATTTAGCATTAATTGTTACAATTTTAGCATGATTAAAGCTGGTTGGATTTTGAAGCATTTAAGCGCATTAAAGCTGACGAAACGCTTAAATATATTTATATAAATAAATAAAATGAAGTTATGATCAGCTCAATGCTTTGACGGTGCTCAAAACAAAGCCTACAAACTTTAGCATAAAATTTCAAATTTTTAGCATGCTTAAAGCTCATTTTAATCTTCTTTAATCTTCCGTCTGTCCGTATGAATGCAAATATTTTCGGCGCTATTGCAGCTAGAAAACTGAAATTTGGAACATATAGTCATGTATATCCATGTCAGAAAAGATAAAAAGATATTTGGGCTACATCAACTGGGGGCGTGGTAAATCGATTAAAACTGTATATATCACTTAGTCTGATGCAATTTCGATGCATTTCTAATTTTCCCTCAGTTTTAAAGCACATCTTTTGCAGATAGATAACTGATGATCGATCTCAAAGCAACCACCGATTTTTATTGAGCATCAAAAATATGAAGATGCAAATCCGGCACTCAAAATATTTAATCTAAACAAGCTGATTTCAGCACTGAATTAATAATATTCAAATTGGAAGAGACTGAGAGCTTTTCTGATCAACAACTATTCAATACACCTACGTTAAATGCATAGTGTAAATCTACAAATACCAAATTAGCTTTAATATAAATTATTTATTTATTGGGAACTCGTCAAATACTTACGTTGCCAACTCTCTGTGCCATCGGCCGTTCCATAGCCGCCCATAGATGTCTCATTGTGGCTGTTATTGATCAAGCGTTGATCTCGATCCTCGCTGTTGCAATGTCGCTTGCGTTGCTGCTGCTGTTGTTGTTGTTGTTGCTGCTGTTGTTGCTGCACCGCCGACAAGTGGCTCAGGTGGTTATCGCGTGCCGCATGCAAATCCTGCAGTTGCATATGTTGCTGCTGTTCCAGCAACAGTTGCTCCCGATCGCGCTCTCGCTCTCGTTCGCGCTCCTCGCGCAGCCGCTGTTTTCGCTGCTCGCGTGGCTCCCAATCGCCTCCATGCTGGTCCAGCGAAGATTTGCTGCCATACAGGTAGTGGCTGGCGAGAGGTGTCAGCCCCTCGGCACACGGATTGCTGGCCACAGGTGGTGGTTGCTGCTGCTGCTGTTGTTGTTGCTGCTGCTGCTGCTGCTGTGCACCGCCAGCAGAGAAGTTGCGATTGACAGGACTGCGACCCACGCGCAATGCGTGTGCTGCTTGAAGATTCTGCGATTGTGTCTGGTTCTGTATCTGCGTCTGCGTCTGCGTCTGTCGTTGTGCTATGCTGTACAATTGTGGGCCCAGCTGCTCCCGCTGCTGATGATACGCTCGTCTCGCTGAGGCGTGCATCTGCTGTTGTTCTTGCTGCAGCTGCAGCTGCTGTTGCTGCTGCTCATCGGGATAATCTGTGGGTGAGTGCAGCAGGGTGCTGGCACGCGGCGTCACTGATTCCCAGTAGTTCTCCTTGATGAACGGGTTCTGGCTAGTCTGTGCATTGCCGTTGCTAATGTTGTTGCCAATGCTGTTGCTGCTGCTGTTGTTGCCATTGAGTAGGGCGTGATGTTGCTGCTGCCTGCCCGTTGATATGGCGCTGTTGCGTTTGCGCGGCATATCCGTATAGCTGTGGCCACGCCGGCTGTCACCTGTGTGATAGTAAAAGGATGCTGGATATGCCGTCTGTGGCACCGACTCCTCCTGCTGCAAGCCCTCCTCCTCCACCAACAGAATGGCCTCTACGTCCGTATCGCCGTCAGCAGCTGCTGCTGCTGCTGCTGCTGTCACAGCTCTGGCGCTGTGCGGTGGTGTTGGCGGTGTTGGTGGCGTCAGCGGCGCGCACAGAAATGGATTCGTGGATATGCGCGGCGTGACCGAAGACAGCGATTCCGAGGAGTGCGACGAGGCCGAATGCGGCGGCGGTGACTGGGTTATAATGTTGACGCTCTTATAGTAGCTGGGCGTCACAATGGGTGAACTGCTTCCAGTTCTGTCTGCTGCACCAACTGCTGCTGCTGCTGCTGCTGCTGCTGCTGCTGTGTTGTTGCTGCTGTTCAGATTCGCATCGGAAATGGTTTCATGGTGCTGTCGGCTGTTGTTGCTGTTGCTGCTAAGCGACGGCTGTTGCTGTGACTGCTGCTGTGACTGTTGCTGCTGCTGCTGTTGCTTGGGCCGGCACTTTGGAAAGAGTAGATTTATTTGATCGTTCAGTGGCGGTGAGGGCGAAAGTAGCGCTTGCGATAAGTTCAATGGCTGCTGCTGGTAGCCGCTGCTGTTGTTGCTGTTGCTGTTGTCGCAATCGTGTTCTAGCCCGTTGAGCGTATAATAATTGCGCTGCTGGGCGGCTGCTGCTGCTGCGACAGTTGCTGCTGCGGATGATTGCAGGCGTTGGTAGCTGCTGTTGCTGCTGCTGCTGCTGGCTAAGCTGTGATGTTGCTGTTGCGGTAACTGATGCTGATGCTGCTGCTGATGCTGATGATGGTGATGATGATTACTGCTACTAGTAGTTTGTCCAGCAGCTAATGTCGTCAATGTTGTGCTGACCATTATTGTTGCCAATAAACTGTAAAAATAAGAACACAAAGAACAATTGCTTAAAATTGGGCTTTCAATATTGAGCCCGGTGTTTAAACAGGCGCCTCGCATAAGTGGCAAGCAGAGTGCCGCGTCGGCCCCACGTCCTTTTTGACACGACCCCCGTCCACGTCCTGCTGGCAGTTGTTTTAATAAATGCAGGCACAGTGTCAACCTTTGTCATGTCCAAGCGGCAACAGGGCGTGACAGTAACGAGTTCTGTCGCGACCGCTGTCGCTGCTGTTGCTGCTGTCGCTGCTGCTGTCGGTTGAGACGCAACACAAATGGCGGCGATGGTTCTCTCCGAAATTTAATTGCTCGCATTGCGTAAAAATCGCCCACAAAACAAAAACCGAAATGAAACGGCCAATCAATGTCATTGAATGGACATTATTTTATTTTACTTTTTTCTTTCTGTATTTTATATTTTAAGTGATTGAAATTAGCATAAGTCCCTTGTGGATCGCATGTGACAGGCAGATTAAGCCAGCTAAGCCAAATTGCTCTATGTCCAAATTGCTTGCAAAGAAGTGAAAAAAAGTGTACTTTTATCATATTAGTTTCATGAACTTATTACGAAAAAACATATAAATTGTTTTTTAATTGTTGGAGAGTTTCATTAATTTTTTGCTAAACATTTTTTTTGTATATTTGATGATATCAAGTTGTATTCATTTTTAGATAATGCATACATATTTGGTTTAATTTTATTTTATTTTTTTTGACGTGGAAAACACAAGGGAAATTTGTGGAAATGATTTGCCAGCACACCTAAGCTTAACGACAGAAATATTAATTCCATTATACTAACTTTGCCCTTTTGTTTAAATTTATGAAACTTTACTTGCCAGCCAAGTTCTATTTAAATATTTGACATTTGTTAGAGAATTTTTCTGGGAAATTTAGAAAGGTGAAAGTTCAACCACAATAGGCTGGATATATTAATAGGTATATTCATGAGACTTATTTACAGCTATGTAATTATTATTGCTTAAGCAAAAAGAAATTTAAATGCCACTGTTTTAAATTCAAGTCGCAACTTTAAGATTAAGGAACAAGTTACAAATCCGCAGATTTCGTTTACCGCTATAACCCAAACGCCCGCCCCCGCACCCGCCCCTAAATGTAGACTCGGTCGTGCTCCATTTTGCGAGTCCCCAGCGTTATGCTAATGCATGCGGCGTGTAGTGTTTGTGCCTGAAGCTTCAAATATTTTCCCAACAATCAAACTAAAAATTTCGTAAAAAAAAAAAAAAAAAAAGAAGAATGTATATGTGAGCAAGGGGAGAGGGACTGAAATGGCCACAAGGCAACAGCATCGGGCTTACCGGGTGAGATACATATGTGAGCCGGCTTCGACTAAGCCATAACGTTGTTGTCGTAGCTCCTGTTGTTGTAGCTGTTGTTGTGCGTTTCGTCTCGCAACGCTTTGTGCGCTCATATGGAAAATATGTTTTCGTTTCTGGAATTCCACACACAACAGCAGGAAGCTTACAGCGGTAGAATGGGCGGGACGGCGAACGGGGTTCTCGTGTGCGGAGCACGCTTCGTTTGGCATTAGGAAGCGATGGGAAGGAATGGGGATGGGGATGGGAATGGATGGTAGAGTTGATGCCCGAAAAACCTACACAACAGCTAACAAGGTATAACATCAAGGACTGGCAACCGGAATGGGAGCCAACATTTTGTTAACGGCTCCAACACAAAGCACGGCTAGCTGGGCAAACATTTTCATTGCCTGACATTTATGCGCTCTGTGCGTTCGTGTCTGTGTCAGCACTCTCCAATGTGCCACTGCTGCCTGTTGTAGCAGCACTGTAAGCCATCTATCTGCCACTACATTCATCTTCACATCTTCGCATCTTCACGTCTTCACATCGACGACGACGACGACGACGACGACGCCTCGCATCGCATCGCATCGCATCTCGCATCAATCTGTCGCTTGAAATCCGTTTCTGGCCGTTGCTTAACTCTCTCTGTCTTCCTCTCGCTGTCACACTCTTTCTCTCTCTCTCTCTCTCTCTCTCTCTGTCGGCCATCGTTCAGTTGTTGCCTGTTGCCATTTGGCCATTTTGCCAAAATGTGTTTCCCACTCACTGTCCCCTATTGGGTATTCTGTACTCTATATTCTTTGTGTTCCCGAATTTCGGTTCTTTGTCTATCTTAAGAGCCTCTGACAGCCTGTGAACGGATTGCTAGCTGCCTGAGTGTGTTTTCGTGTGTGTGTTTGTGTGTGTTTTTATTTGCTTCATGTGCTTGATGTGTTAGCATTAAGTCCGCTTGTCTAGCTAGAGCTCAGACTTCATCACTGCAGGATCAGAACTTAAGCGGACCTTCTGATCGTCAAATACCTTCTGCTAAATCAACACCTCGGTCATGTCAAGTACTGAAATTAAAAATCACACAATTTCTAAAGAGTCAACGACACGTCACACACACACACACACACACACACTCATATATATATATAGGTGCACGTTCCTCTACATGGCGACTCATCTGCAACGTTGTGTGGCCGCCAAGCTTCCTGCCAGCTGCATAATTAAGTTATAATTTCAACACGAAGCGCTGCCGTTGCAGTTTGCAGTGGGCGTGTCCTTAGAGTTTTATTAACTTAAAGCGACGCATCGCATCACTACTTAAATATTTAAAATTCATTTCACTTAAGGGCACTTAAATGCACAAACGCACAACCGAATGCATCGCAACGACGCTGGAATACACTTTCCAATGATAAAATCAAGACAATACATTTTCTGTTAATTGATGTTGAAATTTTAAATAAATTACATTTTAATGTCAGTTTTTTTATGCTATTTAATCTGTATTTCCCTATTCAAAGATAATGTAACAAGTTTTGAATTTTTCCTTGTGAACAATCTTATCTTGTCAAATATTTATGATCATTAATGCCAAAATGATCAATTTATAAATTTGTCACTAAATACAATGATTATATTTATTTATTCAGAAAATACAAATTATATTTATTTTGATACCATATCAAATACTAAACGCTAAAAAGGTTCTCAGTTATGGCACAATAAAAATTTAGGTTCGCATCTCTTCGAATATTCATTTTAGTCAAATTTAAAAGTTGGGCTCACAGTTAATATTTACATTAAATAACTGTTAAAAATAATTATTATTTATAAGCAAAAACCGGACCAAATAACAGAAGCCTAAATGCTTAAGGTGTAAGGCTATTAAATTAACTTTCACCTGGTTGCTAAACAGTGTCTCATTAAAATATACACACACACACACACACGCACCATAAATATCAACGTATATAAAATGCGTTACAAGCAGCATGAAAATGTCGTTATGGCCACTGCAGTGCGACGGTAACGGTAACAGTAACGGGAGCCAAACTGATTGCTGGGGCGATGAATCAAAATCAATTGCAACAGCCGTTAGAGCCATGCACCTGACCCCAACGAGGACCCCGGCAACTGGCCCCAACGTCAAATGCTCTCCACTTGTCGGTTGTTGGGTGCGGGGTGTCGGGTGGTGGCGTCGACTGTGGTCTTGTGCGGTGCGCACAGCCGGAGAGTATAACGGGGTAAGGTGCGCCATGGAGGTGCTGCCGTCATTACGGTCACGTTGCGGCAGGACAACGATGGCAACGGGTGGTCGGGCAAGCGGAATTACGGCCGCCTATGATGACATTAAAAAAAAAAAAAAAAAAAAAAAAAAAAAACAAGAAACAAAACAAAGCGTGTTCAACGTGCGAGTGAAACAGATAGATTGAGTGGGAGCTACTGAGCGAGTGAGATAAATTAAGTGCAGACTGCCGGTCAACTGCACGCGAGGTTGGCCTGCCGCACATAACTGTATAGAGATGAGGCCGTGACACGATCTAACGGGACGCATTTATGGTAAAAATTAAACAAACAAAATATACGAGTTTTTACTAAGTTTTTGAATGAGTTTAGACTATCAATCAATAAATTTGACTGACAGTTAATTTTTAGTGTTAAATACTTTTTGAGAAAATGTTTCTATTTGAACATTTTAGTTTTATGGCTTGTGTTCAGTTCTTATCAAGTTCTAAATATCAGAAACGTGCTCATCTCTAATTGTGGGTTGACTTTCAGTGGCGCCGTGTGGGTGACTGAGGTCCATTTCCCGCCGATTGCATGTCGAACTCTAGGAAACTGAAACATGCAATTTATTTTAACCTAAATTTTTGTTTAACAATTACTCGAAATGCAACATGCATGCGAGTCAACTGATCCCCACTGCATGAATATATCTGGCATAAGCTGTAGACATATAGTAGACTTGTAAATATATTTATGGTAGCTTCTGTCTGTCTGCCTGTCTGGGCCTACTTAATGAGCTTAATACTTGGTATTAACAATATTGTGTGCCCATAATTTAACAATGGAATGCGTGGCAAGTGGCAGTCGCTTAATGCGATTCCCATTCAGTGCTGTGCATGGCAAATGCTTTGGCCAACTTTTATGCGAGAGCTGCATTAATATTTTAAGCAGCTGGTTTTTAATTATCCGCAGCGGAAACGTTGCCAGCGTTTTGGCCAGGTCTAAAGATGGGCGCGTGTCATGCGACAATTTTATGTTAAAATTTAATAAGTGCCTGCACACTCTTCGCGGGACAACATTTAAAACAATTATATGCTTAAGTAAAATTTTGTGCTTAATAGAATTTTAGTCTGTATTTTGAAATTTATTTGTTACATTGTATATTTTTTATTTTATTTCTTAAACAATGATGAGCAATTATATATTTATATTCAACAAGTATTATTCGTATTTTTCTTATTTTTCCTGCCTCACAAATTTAGCGTTAACTAGTGCGTGAGCGAATCACGAGTTGGGCCCATCGCTTGCCACGTGTAAGGATTAATTCAGAGCAAGGGAAAAGGCTTAAGACGGGGAAGAAATTGTTGTAAGCTACTCTGTAAGACTCGCCCGTTAAGAGGATTTGAGTGCGGCGCGTGAAAATGCTGCAATTTAGGTTAAAAACCATTTTGGCTAAGAAAACATCAATAGCAGCAGCAGCAGCAGCAGCTGCAGCAGACAACAAATGCAACAAGAGTACAAGAAGAAGAGGAAGAAATGGGTGGCACAAAGCGAGCGAGCGAGCATAATGCATAGTGAAAGTGACGAAGATGTTTGTTTATGTGGCGTTGCTGTTATTGCTGTTGTTGCCTGTCTTGTTGCTGTTGACGTGTGCGAAACGTTGACAAAAAACAAAAACAAAAACAAAAAAAAATAGCACGAAAGACGACAGGAGCAATAACGGTTAAAATGTAACGCTTGCCAAATGAAAATGGGCAGCATGCAAAAATGACGAAAAAACGATGAGAAATGTATGGCGAATAATTACGACAACACTGAGAGCAGATGACGAGGACGAAACAAAACGGAGTAAACAAACGGACAAAAACACGCAAGGAGAGAAAAGAAAATTTCCTGCGAAATGGGGTAGTGCGAAAAGTTATGGAGCAATAGCTAAAAGCAACTCTTCAAAGATGATTGAGAGAGCAAAAAAATAGAATCATAAATAATTAAATGTTAATTAATAGTCTAGATAATTATGTAAAAAGTTTCAGATACAACTTTCCATGCACATTCAAATGAAATCTGTTGTGAGCTATTGCTGCTGCTGCCTATGAAACATTAAAGGGCTTAGCGACAGGCTGCAAAAACTTTGGGTTGTCTATCAGTTGAGCAGCTGGGCGGGTAACTGCTTAATCAGCCCACTGACAGACTGACAGACTGACTGAGTGACTGACTGACTGGGTGTATGAATCATGCTTGGTCAGGTGAGCGTGCTTGTGAGTGTTTGGGTTTGCCTCTGTGTGTGTGTGTGTGTGTGTGTCTGTGTGTATGTTGGGGACAAACAAGAGCTTTCATGTTGCTGTTGTTGTTGTTGGGCGCAGGCCACGGATCCATTAATAAAATCAGTTCAACATACATAAATAACAAGTGCAAACGGGCCAAAGACTTTCATCAAAGGCTAAGACCAGAAAAGGAGCTTCAACTTTTTTCTAATCGATTCGAAAAAAAAAAATGAAAAATAAATGTTTACGGCTACATGTGAAATTGCCCAATGCTTACACACACTGAGACAGATACACGCACACACACACACACACACACACACAAACGCACAATTGCTCAAAGTCTGTAAGCGGCTTTAGTGCCACATTCAACCCTCAGATCCACTTTGCCCCTGCCTCTTGGGTCGGTAAAAAAGGCTTAAGCTCAATTGGAAAAGGAGCTGCTGGCTAGTGCTTGCGAGCACTTCCACGCGATATTTCTTTCCAGATTTGGGTGATTCGTTTCATTTGCGCATAAAATCAAGTGGATTCCATTCTCAATTTCCTTTTAACTTTCATTTCCATCGCTTTTCACTGTCGCCGAGCGAAGAATTTTGTAAGTCTCCTTACAAATTTTGCCAAGGGGCTGTTAATATTATTTGCCAACTGCGTTTTGTTGATTTTGAACTTGTCTCTGTTGATACCCTGTAGCTATCGAATGGGAGTATTAGCCATAACTATGTGGAATCGAACTGCATTCATCAAACTGATCTGATTTGGGTTTGTTTTCTTCTTGCTTTTATAATATAGTAAACAATCTTTTATTAAGATAGCTTAGATTTTGAGCACTATCCGTTTTGAGCATTGTCCATGTACTACATTATTTAAATTTGTATAGCATACTTATTGGGGCAAATAGCCATTAAGATTCCGAGTTGTATAATGTTTATATATAAAAAAATATTTCGAATTAAATCCAAAAATGTTTATTTAAAAATTCTCCCAAGTTTTGCTAAATGTTGTCAATATGTAGCCGAAGATATGACCTTGCTTAGAATAGAATCTATTGTCATTATTTTAGTTACCGAATTTGGTAAATTTGAATTTTTGTCCAATTCGACAGCCTTTGGTTCCTGGTTCCATATCTGGAGATTCTTTCGCACATACGAACATATGAATAATTTATATAATTTTTGTTCACACAAAATGAAAATGTTTAAGGTATCTACTAGTCTAATTCCCTCGGCAACAGCATTTTAGTTGCTTTTATTTGTTTTGGTTCGTATTAAGGTCTCAGTGCGTGTGAGTCAGGCGATAAAGTGTTAGAGCAATCACCTGTATACATAAATAAGTATTCGAATCTGCAGGTAGAAGGTATGTATGTGTATGTATGTAAGTATGCATGTGCATATGTGCCACGCACAACTTCTGTTACTCGTTTCTATGTCGTGACGTTAGCCGTGCGCGTGCCGAGCTCGTTTCATGGCACAAGTTTTCATTGGCTTAATGCATATTTAAAATTCGGATACATTCAGCATTTCATAATGCCTTTTTGAGCTTTAAGCATTTAAGTTGATAGCGTTCAAACTTTTAGCACAACCACTAAAGTGTGAATGTGTGTGGGTGTGTGTGTGTGTGTGGGTGTGTTTATAGATGGTACTGGAGCTGTCAGTCCATTATCAGTGGGGTTGCAGCTGCAGCTGCAACTCAACTAAAGCGCATGCAATCCATAAAGTTTCCACTCGCTCGATGAGCAGTTTGTATGTCTAGCGTAGACCAGGATAGTGCATTCGATGTCAGATGAGTGCCGAGGACCCTTGGCGGAGGGGAGCGGAGCGAATCAACACTTGCTATATAGACTAATGTGTTTTGAAGTTGTTCCCCCACTATTTTTTCTAGCCCCTATGAATTTGCCACACTCTCACACACACACATATTCAGAAAAGTGTGTCGTTCTCCATTTTAACATAACCAACATGTGAGTTTCGCGTAAAAGGTTTTTTCCTACCCCACTCCACTTAATACTCTTTTTACTAAGTTTACATAATTATTAACGAGTTTTTATTCTCTACATTAAAATAATATAAAAAATATTTTTAAAAATCACAAATTATTATTCGGACTTTTTTTTAAATGAAACTTTTTTATGATAATTTTTACGTTGAATATATATGTTTGTTTCTTTATTTTTATTATGAATAAAATATACATCAAAATGTTTAAAATGCAGCAAAAATACAATTTAAATAATTCTGTGTAATAATAATTAACACTGAAAAGATAAGCGCTTTAAATTGATTTGTATTTAATTTTGACAACAGCATTTTCGATGCTTTTCTTTGAGTGTAGACACACAAACACGCGCTCAAACATTCGTATAAAGAGTGTGCCATACTTCATGCCAGTTTTAATTCGGTTTCATTGCTGTCGTCCAATCATTTCAATGGTATTCCAGTCACGTCTCTGCGTGTTTGTTGTATGTTTTAGGCCAATTGTTGTCTGCGAAATGTTTTTCTCGCTTTTGCTTTATTTTTCTTTTTTGGCTTTCTTTTTTTTTTGTTGTTGTGTGAAATTTTGTGTGCGATTTTAGCACAAAGTTTACAGCCAAAAGACACGCCCAATAGCCCCCAAATAGCACCACCTACTGCCCAAAATATGTAAATGACGCCATGCATTTAGTTTTTGTGGCTCTGCTTTGTAGTTTGTCTGCCATTTTGGAGCCATAAAACGTTTTGAATTAACATTCTGTTGCGAGTTGTGAGTGAAAATCAAAGAAAACTTTTGAAATACCACCAGTTCCCGGTTCTAAATACTGCAGTTTCACGTATGTATATGTGTGTTAATCGATTTCTTTTCAGTTAATTTTATACACTTAAAACGTGCGCGAGAGTTCGCAAAAGTTGGCGCCCCGCCACAGAGTTCCAATTGAGACAAATATTTGATGGTTTTGGTGCAGGAAACGACATGCTGGCCAATTAACCAAAGTGAAAGCTGGTAAAGAAATATCATTTGGAACAGCAGCGGTGCTCAGAGAACATGAAACTATAACTCAAAGTTAATGAAATGTTAGACGAGGCGACGTCCTGAATTGATATAAATAGCATGCCAGGCGGCAACAGCAGCAGCAGCAGCAAGCGCTCAAGTGGTTAGCCACTAAAAAATGAAACCGCCAACGAGTTGGTGAAGTCGAGATATGAGCGGGACACGGACTAAGCGGGCTGAGGTCGGGCGACTCGACACATCAGCCAGAAGGCCACTTTATTCTATTTCCGTTTCCGGCTGTTGTCGCCAGGCGTTGACTTGGCTGGTTCTTGTTGGTCTTGTTGCTTTTCCACTACCGTTGTTGTTGTTGTTGTTGTTGTCAAGCTGCCGAGTATGTAATGTGTTTCCGCTTGCCACAAAATGTGGCAAGGCGTAGGCGTCGACGTCAGCTTCGGCGTTAGCTGCGTGCGTGCCAAAGCAATGCAAAGCGACAATGAAGCCAAGTAAGTAAAATAAACTGCACGAAATGGAAACAAACGGATAAAGGGAAGGAAACAAAGACCACATCAGACCAGGCAGAAGGCGGGCTACACGAGAAGTAGCAAAATGACACTCGAAATGTCAACGTCACCAACGGGGCGTATACACAACAAAACAAGTCCAGCTTTGCAAGCTTCAAGCAGCAAGCTTCAAGCTCCCAGCTCCAAACTGAATCCCAATGTCAGTGCACGCACTTTTATTTGTGCAAAGGCAACCAACAGGGTGCAGGAGCGCGAAGTGGGGGCTGGTCTCGAAAAGGCGGCACCAAGATATATGGCCATTGTTACACGCGCTGCATAAGTAAAAAGCACAGAACACATACAAACGAACTGACGTGACCACTCGGCGGGCACCGGAGGCCTTTCCAGTGCCAAAGTCGAAAGGGTCCGATTTCACTTTGAGCAATTGGTAGTTGTGGCTGACCGACCACTAAGGATTCCAAGATTTACGCAGCTGCACTCTCGCCAAAACAAAAGCAACAATTTCCACAACGCGATTGGCCAGATAAAATATGAAAACTGAAAACTGTGCGCTGCTTGCTTAAAGTCCTGCTAAAGTAGCAACAGGTACTGGCTTCACTTATTCCTACTTTTTATGTAACTTAGCTGTAAGACATTTAAGAATCGATGGAAAAAAGCTTTTCAAAATCGATAAATATAGATTTCTAGCCTTAGTTTTTTTTATGGATAACTCATAGGTTATAGGTAAAGTAAAGGATTGGATCGATGATTATGGACATGATTCTCTAATCCGATGCAAAATCGATATTTATTACTTCGAGAGAAATTTGTATATTCTTGGTTAACATCAATAGGTGATTGAAACAATCGAAATATCGAAGTATCGATATGTAAATGTGGTGTTTTCCATAATCGAAAATCTTTTTATTTTTAAATATTATCAATATATTCATGTTCATTTTGAATTGAAGCTGACGATTTGAAATTTTAAAGCGTATACACATGTCTGATTAAGTTTTAATATTTTGGTTATTCGATAAAATTTGAAAGGTAAAATCACAAAATCCACCAAGCTTCTAAACTGCGTAAAATTTAAATTTAAAGGCAATTAGTTGAAATAGTTTAATGGCCTTTTAACCAACTAAGCCGGCATAAATTCAATGACTTGGAATGCAAGAATGGGGCATCGTAATGCTGCCAACTTGTATCCTAGTTGCAGCATATGAATTGTTGACCCTTGGCCCGAACAACCGCTTCACCACGTGCATGCAGTTCCATAAATGATAGACAATGGCAGGAAAATTGTTGTACGACATGCTGCTAACTGCTAAAACGAGACGTTGCATACTTTATGAGCTGGGATTATTGTCATTAAGGTGGCGCACACACACTCCCCATATAAATATATATACATATATATAGAACATGTATGTATATATATATATGTTCATTTGTATATGTGTGTGGGTTTGTGCCTGCCAGCAGCAACAGTTGGCGCTGGCTCATGCTCCATATGACACTCACACTTCTTTTCTCTTTCACTCTGCTGTGTGTTATGTGTGTGTTTAGGGGTGGGTGGTTGGGTGGCGGCTGCTTTGGGGACAGGAAGGGGCCGGCCTTTGGTGATATGCGGCAGACCACAAAACGTTTAGCGCTAAGCCAGCAGCAGCAACAACAACAACAAAGCTTAATTATACTAGAAGCTAAGTCAAGTAGCTGGCCACCTTAATAGACAAGTTGCCTTTCGGGCGGTACAGTTGGCCCTCAACCCCCCCCCTCCACCCATAGACACATCCATGAATCGTGCATGCGGATGAGTCATGGGCCCCGCTTGGAAGTTTCATTTTGCTTTGCTGTGCTTTGCTTTTATTTTATTTTGCTTTACAAAATTTGTTATGGGCCAAGACAAGGCTGGGTAAACGTTTGTTTTTTTTTTTTTTTACAAGCTAGCAGTTTTAGTCAATTTCATATCGATTTAATTAATTGAAAATAACACAACCTGAAATGAAAATAATTTGCAGGAAATCAGACAGAATTTGGTGACCCTACAATTGTGGCATATAAATATTTCTATATGTTTTCCTTATTTACGGGAAGCGTGCCTGAGTTGAATATTTATGAAAAGATAATGTCAAATTTTTTTTTTTGCGCTAGCCATAATAATATCGAACCGGCAGAGCGACTATTTATTTAAATCGTTTCCGAATACTTTGCATTGAAATTCGACATAAGCAATTACAATTGCAATATAAATAGGATCGAAGCGTGGATTGTAAGCAGTGGTAAACAAAGCAGACAACTTTTTGTGGGGAAAGGGGATGGTTGCTGCTATCCAACCCCCAGCGAATCTGCCACCAGGAGGCAGTTCAATGAACGGGGACGAGACGACGAGCATTGACGACAACGGGGCAACCTACTTAAGTGTTGGGGCGCACTCGGAGGGTTGTCATGTCTTCGGCTGGACCGGCTGAGGGGTTGGCGGGTGTGTGTGTGTGTGTGTGTAATGTATGTGCGTTGTATGTGACAGTAGTGTCATACGGCGATGAGGACCCGCCACACCCCGGGCCACTTCGTTGATTGCGCTGAACAACAAATCGATTTCCATTGATTGATTATGCGTCAGGGTCTATGGCCTGGCCCAGGGGGCACGTCCTTCGCTGACTTTTTACCAATTGCTCCACTGCCAAATATTGTTTCGACAAATACGAGTGGCATAAACGAGCTGGATTGTTAGGCCCCATGAAAGGTCAAATATTGTGGTAAACAATGCACAATGCGTAACGCCGATAAATCAATATTAAATAACAATACCGCACAGATGGGGGAATTGGTATTGGCCACCAAAAAGTGGAATGAGCCAAATTATTGTGCAAATATTTAAAATAATTTTCACATTCATTAAGCAAATAAATAAAAGATAGATGAATGGTCGAATGTTGGCAATATAAACAATATTATTAATTTGAAATTATATGATTACGAGTACACGTGCTAATATTCAATTTGCTTAAAAATGTATATCGATTAATATAATCGATCATTTTTAATTTCGAAGCTATTCCAAATATAACTAATATGGTAATAATGTTCTAAACTATAATAAAAATATATTTATAAGATGCAAGTTAGATGAGTAAAATCGCCAACTTTCACTATTAGAGCCAAATCGAAAAGAGAGTAAAGTACGTAGAATCATCCATCGATAGGTAAACCCACTTTTACCCAGATAGTGTTTGGTTTGGCAAAAGCCAGCAGTTTTTCAAATAGACCTAATGGGTTTTGTTGCACAACACGTCGGCCTTAAGGCTACGCTCTGCCATATCTGAGAGCCAGCTTAAAAAAGGAGGCAAAGACACGTACCGACAAATAAAATCAATGGAAATATATGGATGTGACTCAAATATAAAACAATTTTTATTTTCACCCCATGCCATTCAGAGGTGGCACAGTGCGATATTTTTAAAATTTTTGTACATTTATTTGGCGCTCCAATGCAGCGTGCATTGAATTTCCACCAACGCCCCACGGACAGACACCAGGCGAGCAAAACATGGCGAAAGCGGCGATGCACAGACAGAGAACGAGAGAGAGAGAGAAAGAGAGAGAGAGAGAGAGAGAGAAAAGTGTGTGCAGAAAGATGAGACAGCAAGTGAAATTTCGTGTGCATTGTGCATGCTTAATTGAGTTGTCCTTCTCCCTGGTCGCCATCTACACCTCTTTTGCTTCACCCGCCCACCCGATTGCCCATCCTGCGGAAGTGGGCGTGGCGTGGCGTGTGTGTTTGTGTGTGTATGTGTGTGTCCGTGTGTGCCATGTGTCAAACAGTTTATTTAAACGCCTAGCCCTGGAGCCACCCACCGGCATTACAATCCTGTTTCCTGGAATTCCATCCCCATTTCCATCGCTGTATTCGTCCTCATCCCGCCCAGCTATCTGGCCACCTCCTCTGGCAATCGTCCTCGGCCCGTAAATCGGTCGCGTCGCTTCAGTTGATTTTCATGTCACTGACAAAACACATTTTGCTTTCGCCTTTTGTGTACTTTGGTAAATACCGCACAGAGCATAGAGAAACAGAAAATTGTTGGAGCTACGGGTATTACGGGTACTACGGGTGGTTGGTTCGGAGTTTCTGCCCAGAAGATTATACGTTTGGGCGCGGGGAAGGGGTGTACAATGCACTTCTGTTTGAGCGGCGTTGAACATTTAAATTGCTTGCCAGGGTGTCAAAGCTCAAGCGAAAGTTGACATCTAATCCGAACAGGGAATCTCGGGACATTCCTGTAATTAGAATACGGATGTGGGGCCGAAAGTCTTAATTTGAACATCAAAATTCAATAATTAAAGTAAAGTTAAGTAATTAAAAAGGTTTCTTTTAACAAACAATTATATACTATAAATTTTAATAAAGCACTTTTGCAGACCTGACGGCGACCACAAAGAAAACAAACGATAGGAAGCAAAACGCAAGGCAGGACAGCACCCAAACAAATCGATTCCAACTCGTCTATCGGCTTGTCCTATTTGCACTCTTTTGTTCTTTAGCTTGTGGTTATTTTATTCCACTTGTGTGTACTCTGAGCTCTAGAAGGGAATAATCCAAAATCGACAATTGTTGCCATGCACTTGTACTTCAAATGTACTTTGCTGTTTTCTTCATAATTTTGAAATTGATCTCAGATTTTACGGTTGTTTGATTGCTTTTAATAGGAATTGGTTTGCTTTTAACGTCTTTAGCTCGTATAAATAAGAACAACCAGGCGTAAATATATGCTTTTAACTGAGTTTATTTAAAGTGTTGGAAATTCTGTATCAGGACAAAAATAAAAATGTTTGCATTTCGTTCGTGTTGTCGCATAATATCGTACATTTGCAATTTAATAAATAATGAACTGAATAAATTTATAAGACATATTTGTAATACATAGTGAAATGAACCGATCTGTCGAAATCTCTTTCCATACCTTACACATAATGCAAACACAAAACTAATCAACATAATTAAGAACGAGTTTTCTTTCTTTTATATCTTAAGTCAACCTTTTGTAACTTGAATAACTTGTTTTCGCACTAACTTTGGCACCACAAGTGGTAATATGAATATGTTTGAGGCTTGCCATCAGGTAAGTGAAGAAAACCAGAAAAGCGAAGTTTTCATTAATATTCAAAATGAGCACTTTGACTACGTTTCAAGTCCATGCGGTACCAATGCCATCATCATCATCCGCTGGACAAAGTTTGGCAATTCAAAGCCACAAATATGATTTTCTCAATGATTATGCTACCAACAATATGCCAAAGAAGAAAAGTGAATATTAAAGAGTTAAACTAATAGAGAAAATGGCGATGGGTGGGATTCAGTTTGAGTTTGGGGCTTGAAGTGGCGTTGAGTCAAAAGTATACACTACTTCGATTTTAATTTGCTAAATTGCATTTGACAGCACTCGTTGCTTGAAGCATAATTTGGCTGCCCACTAACGATGACGATGACGATGACGACAGCGATGATGATGATGACGATTACGAGGACGATAAGGATGCCAATGCCAATGGCGACAGGTGGTATTTTCAGGCTGGTTTCTGGCTGTTGTTGGTGAGCACAAAACTCGTTTATTAACACGATGAAGGCGTTTCGGCATTTCATCGTTTCTGCCGTGTAAACTACTTACTTACTACAGATTGGCTTCGGTTCTAAAAAAGCAAAACATTACTCCAACCATTGCTCGCGCTTTGCTTTTTCATTTCCATCTCTTTACCTCGTACAATTTGCAGTGCTGGCCTCTAATCGATTTTTGATGAGATTTTTGTATTCAATTTTGGTTTTGATAGGCAACGAACGCATCAACTTTGCGTGTGTTTGTGTGTGTGTCTCCCTCGAACTTGTCTGTCTGTCTCTCTCATTCACCCTCCATCTATATGTCTGCCTTTGACTGCCTGGAAAGTGGAAATAGCTGGCGATAATAGCGCCAACGAAACGACCAGGACAACGACGCCATTGACATAATTTTGCACGGCTTTTGTTTGGCCCGATTGGTATACAGTACACGGGCGTTGGGGATGTTGACTCGACATGGGGTGGATGTGGGCAGGGGGTCAATTCACCCCAACGAACTGCATAAAGTCAACTGTTTTAATTTCATTGGCATTTTTGTTTGGCTTTCATTTTATTAAGCAAGTTTATTCACCTGGTTGCTCGTTATGGAAGCGCGCAAGACTGTGCTAAGGTTGTGCATCAGTAAGCTTTCGTGTGTGTGCCTGAGTCAGATATATTTGAGTTTATATAACAGGCAGCTAACGTCCCACTCGATCGATATTATCGATAGCTACAATTTTTGAAAAACTTATTTAAGTTGTTGTTTTTTAATTTGAAAAAACCAAAATTTAACAAGAACTTATCGATAGTGGCAAAGTATCGACAGTCATGCCGATCATTTTAATAAAATGTTGACGTGTTGAATTGAACCGATTGTCACGTTTGATGGCATTTCTGTCATGATTCATCCCATAGATTGATTATACATTTAAAAAATATGCATTACTGACAATAAATTATTTTTAAAAATTGTTGGCAAAAAAGCAAAAAAACATTTTTTTTTTTTAAATTTAGAATTGCATATTTACACTTTTAATCGATTGAATTTGACTTAATTACCATAAAAAATAACATTTCTGCCATAATATGTCCTAGATATTGATTGTGCTTTTTGTGCACAAATAATGCCAGTATACATGTTTTTGTTTTTATTACACTGTGAATGAGAATTGTACTGTCGGTTCCACCCGACTGCAACGATTTTACTTCTTTTCTCTTCAAAGATGATTGAAGTGCATGTTATATACATGTATATAAGATGCTGTGAATTATATCGTAGTCATAGCTGAATTGGTAATATATTGCCCTTACGAAGGTGTACCGCACTCAGGATATTGAATAAGCCATGTGTAACGCATAATTTAAAGAGCTCAGTTCGCACCAGGTTTTGTTGTTCCTGAAAGTAGCGCTCAAGTTGGTGGCCAAGTGGCTAACAGTGCTATCCGCCACATCAGTCATTTGCCAAGGGCACATTGTGTGCTTATAAAATCACAGGAGCAATGAGCAAAGCGCACCTGTCACACCTGTAGCCCTGCCACCCAGGTGCCGCCCCTCGTCCATGGTGTAATTGGCAATTTCGTTTTCATTCAGCGCTGACGAAATGCATTTCCTGAAATGAACGGCGACAGCGGAAAGCCGGTGCAATGAAGGAAGTGCACACGCCTGACACAGAAAGCAAGTGGACCGTGCCAGCTGGAGATTTTCCATCTTCTGGCTTCAGGGATTCCACCAGCGCCTGTAGGTCTGGCTCTGGCTCCGGCTCTGGCTCTGACGATGCCACTGCCCCAGCCTCTTACTGTGGCCTCGTGTTCGGGTCTTATTGAGCAGCTGAAAAATGTCAAACGTTGCAGCAAGGACGTCCGGAAGTGCCGCACGGTCAATGAGCCAGCCATCCAGTTTGAGCCAGAGCTCTGGTCAGACAACATCTGCAGTCGCTTTTAATGCATACATATATTGAAGTTAACTTAAGCAGAGCCAGGTGCAGTCGCTTTAGCCTCCATTCGGAACGGAGGAGGGGCCAACATATGCCCAAGCTTTATATGCGTAACGGTAATGGTAATGCCGCCAAGATAAAGCAAGACATCTTCCGATGGGCGTGGGCAGCAGCTTATAAGCTGGTTTAATGGCATATGCATGTATACGGAGACAGGCAGCACTTACTCTGGCAACGATACCTGACCAGGTCTTCTGATTAAGACGTTCAATTATTTCAGCTGGGATTGAAGCCATATTCCGTCCGGCAGTTGGCTGACTGGCTGGTGTGCATTTTCGCATTGTAATGCAATTGAAATCATTGATATTGCAATAACTTTCACTGACACATATTTCTGTGGACTTAAACAGCTTAACCAGGCTTATAAGCTTATATATTTATGAAGGGATAGTTTGATATATTTGTAATCAGAATAATAATCAAAGCATTTCGAATTTTTGGTTTTCATGCAATTACATGAATTCTATATTCAAACCGAATTGCAATCTAGTTACCATTCGGCTTTCATGGCTATTGTGCGGGGTGGACCAGTGTGACCCCGATATCTAAGCAAAAAGTTGCCAGACTGTCTTTTTCTACACAACTGCCCGAGTTGCTATGTGGCATCAACATAAGACCAAGCACAATACAAAGGCTAAGTCCAAATGCCCAACTCCATTTGCCTGTCCCCAGTTCACAACGGCATTCACAGCACACAAAGCTCATCTTTTGCATCCTTTCCACTTAAAACTTGGCAAAATTTTGTTGCACACAAATTGCAAACAGAAAATGGAAATTCGAATTGAAATCCAAATCTAAATTCCGTATCCGCATTCAAATGATCAAGAAATGTTTTCTTGTTGTTTTTGTTAGTTTTTTTTTTGTCTATTTCGATTTCCTTTTTGCTCCCGATTTGCCTTTTGCATGAATTTGCCATTTGGGTTCTTGGCTGTATTTCTTCTTCTGCTATTTCCACTTTATGTTTTTCTTGTTTTCCAAAGTGGATGCGACTTTTCAACTTTTGCTTTAGCCGTATCTTTGGGTTACTTAGTGAAACTTATTTTTCATATTTGCTGAACTACTTACCGAAAGTATTTGAATTACAACATGAAACAAATCGATGGCGTCGACACCTGTAATTAGAGTGCAGAGAAGAAGAGAGGGGAATAGACTATTAGTTAATTTCTTGACAGTGGTGTTTGTTGAGTTTATTAGCTACATAGACAGGGTAGCAGCCACCCAGGCCACCCTCACAAAAAACATTTTTCTATTAATGATGCAACTGTCAAAGTTTGCAGCTTCACCTGCTTCACCTGGCTCGTTTTACTAATTGAGTACAGTTTCGCCAGCAGCTGCTGCTTCCCTACAGAAACAATTAATGGCAGCAGGGCAGGGAAGAACGAGTGCCACTGGCGATGGTAACGGGATCTGCATCGACCATGTAAAGGCACAGTCACGTAAAACATTAAAGTGTTGCACGAACTTCTACACAACACAAATACTTGATCCAGCATTTCTGATCACTTTCAATTGACCTTAGACTACCTAAATAAAACTCGCAACGTTCAATTCAAATTATTTCAAGCGAATTTTGTTCTAAAATATTATTATATTTAATGTAGCATAAGCTTTATTTATTTATTATTTTGAATTTGCATTTTATTATATAATGTGAAAAATGTTGAAAATGTAAAGTTCATACGTTGTTTAACTTAATGTAATAAAGATTAACAACACAAATACCACATTCTGGTTTTAATTTGCCTTTTTATACCCTGAACCCATTGAAAATGGGTAAAAAAGGGTATAATGGTTTTGTGCAAATGTATGTAACAGGCAGAAGGAAGCATCTCCGAC
>SCDT01000675.1:0-32652 GCA_004143765.1 Drosophila melanica | reverse complement strand
TGTTAATTGAAAATATATATATATATATATATACATATATATATATATAACCAACTGAATAACTGAATTAACGTGGTAAGAAATTCACGTGCATTTTCTTTACTACAATTTGGAAATCGTTCTGATCCATAGTGCTAAAATGGATTGCGTATCAATACTTAAGTTTAGAGGGATAAACGAATACATTCCTTTACCTTTACCTTTTTATATACATAGCTATTTCCCGTCTGCCCTACCTCCCGCATTTGCCTTTTGCTGTCATAGAGGCACATTAGAGAGCAATCGCCGCAACCCTTGAGCAAATTGATGGCCTGGCCGTGTGACAAATGATTATCAATCACGTCCTGCGCAGTGCGTGGGTCGAGCTCATGATTGAATTTGAGTTAAAGTTTGAGTTTTAAGTGTGCTATAGAATGCCACGCTCCCACTCGAACGCGCTTAGCGGGCACCAATGACTTTCGCACGCTTAACGATTCAATAGTTTTTATCAAGTGGCCAACCAGTTAAGTGGCCAAGTGAATGGCATGCAATATAGTTGGCCACTCTGTGAGAAGCGAGTGCTTTGCGTATTAAATGCAAATTGGCAAACGTTCAAAATGTAATCAATGCGGAGATGCGTGTACTGTAACTGAAACCGATGGCCAGCCGATGGAGTGTTGTGTGGTGTGTGGTAAGTGGTGAGTGCTGTGTGGGGGTGCTGCGAGTATGTGGAGCGGCAAGGCACTGGCAAGGCTTTTTGACCAAGTTAAGTGCTCATTAATGCGTAACACGGAGATTGGCTTCAAAAGCCATGCACCGAATGCCTTTAATTATTATTAAATTACCGGCCCAGGCACATCGCAAAAAAAGCCCAAAGTCGAGAGCCAAGTGCGTTCACATGAAGCAAATGTGAATGTGAATGCAAATGAATGTGAATTGCAAAAAGAAAGAAACAAAACATCACATTAAGAACAGCTTCGGGCGCAGAAAATGTAATACCCTCGCAGATATTTAAATTAAATTATGATTGGTTTAATTTATAAAATTCATAGTATCTTTGTAATTTGAATAAAGATTACACATATCTATATAAAGCATAATCGAACTTTTATTAAGAAATTAAAAAAAATACATGTATTAAATAACTCCACGAGGTCTACAAAGTCAACAAAATTGAAATTTCCATTTGAAGGGTATAAGAAACTACTGATCGAACTGCCTGAGCCAGGCACGTAGACCACACGGGTGGCATGAGAGCGTTTTAATATATTTTGATATAAATATTATTTAGTGCTCTATTGTTGTTTGGCTTTCGCTTTAAAAAGCGATGATTTTGCATATAAGCCGAGCAGCGAGTCAAAGAGAGGCAGCCGTGAAGTTCATTCAACTGTTCAACAGCTTAGCTCTGTGGCCCGAGGCGATGCGCGGACGGGCAAACTGGCAGACGGATGGACGGATGAACCGACGAGCTGGCTGCTGCAGCACAGTAGCCAAAATGGAACAACAACGGATAGAAAATCGAAATTCAAATTATTGACACTTGAGGTGAGACGAACGAAGGGCATTTTCAAAGCCAGAGGGCAGGGCAGAAGCAGAAGCAGAGGCATAGGATTGAGAGCCTGTACACTCAGCTGCATGTCTTCAACTCTTTTTCGTGCCAAGCTACCGAAAATTGTTCATTAATGAAACTTAATTGATTTCATTCATTAATCATTAAGCGTCGCCCATAGATGAGAGTGGAGAGCTGTCGAACCGAAGACCCCAAGAGCTGCAGACCCAGAGAGGCGTCGTGTGCGTGTTAGCTGCTTCCGCTCTCGGTTCGCAAAAGGGTTACGGGATGCCGCAGCTTACGCAGCACTATATGGATAGATGTACCGTGCTATGAACTATGACTTTCACTTGACACACACACACACATAGACACACAGAAAGCAGCTGTTATGCTCAAATTACAGGCAAGCAGATCGTAAACTGAACATTGCCATATATCATATTCCTAAACAGTGGACATTAGTTATTCCATTAAGCCACACATATTTAACGGCAATCTTGTTGCACCGTAGCTGAAATACCCTTAAACGAATAATATTTATGGGTTCTGTAAAGAAATATAATTTAACAATGAACGTTAAATAAAGTATTGTGAAATTTATTTTTATGTAATACAGAACAATACCATAAGATATAATTCATTTAATTAAAGGAGTAAAAAAAGAAAAAGAACATATATATAAAATATTAATAAAGCTTCTAAAGCTAAAATGTTTTAATATGCTAAAAAAAAAGGTCAATTACTATATGTTGATTACCATAAAAGAAAATAAAATATTCATAACCTAAAATAAACTTAATTGTTGCTTTACTACTAAATTGTAATTTTCCATGCCTATATATATATATATATATATATATATATATTTCTATAAGAAATAGAAAGACGGAGGACTCCATTGTTCCTGCTGATCACATATTAGGTCAGACGATCCTCTTGCATATTTTGATAATTAAGAAATACAACATATTATTTTAAACCCATTTTCGGGGCACCTAAGCAACTATAATTATAAAACACATTATATTTTTAAATTGCTGTGCCATAAATAAGTTATAATAAATGTGAACATATTTCAAATACCAAGGTTAAAATATACCTGCGCCACTGCTTTGACCTATTCTTGATCATCTGGGTAAAGCTTCAACCAATACAAAGCATTATTATTATTATTATAAGAATAGAATACAGTATTAAACTATACTAACCTTACCATTTTCAAAAAGCAGTTGCCGCTTTAGTGTTCGGCTAAGACAAACACCAGTTTTTTTTTTTAAATCGAATGTGCAATAGAACCAATTCAAAAATTGTTTCTCTCACAGAGTTGGCCAAGAAGTCGGCATGCCCAGACCACGTCCACATACCGCATGCCTCGAAGGGCAACTCAATAATTTTGATTTAAAATGTGCGCAGGCGCTGCTCAAAGCGAGCCGCATCAGAGAAGACTCCACACGGAATATGGGCAATGTGACAAATTTATGAGACGGCGTTCCCCAGAAATCACTTGGCCGGTGTTGTGACAATGAACACTTTTGAGCCACAATATTGTGTGGGGCAGACGGGCCTATTGAATAACCCGCACGAATGCTTCGAGGCGAGAGGCACCAGGGCACCACATGGCGAAGTCCGACGAAGCCAGCAATCGGAGGAGACGCGCTGGATTCAGTTCTGACTGCGACTGCAACTGCGACTGCGGCTTCGGCCCTTTGTTGAAGTGTGTTTTGTGTTTTGGGTGTTAAATTTATGTTTGGCTTTTAGCTAAATTCAAATTCTATCGCTCAATTATGTTGAGATAAAAGGAAATTGCTGCGACATTAACACTTTCTTAATCTGATGTTCTGAATTTATATGCGGCCGAGGAATTTAAGGCGGCGTCTCCAACAACGCATCCAAATCAGAGTCAGAGCCAAAGAAAGAGACAGAGCCAGAGTAGTACCGCATTAATGCCACGCGCACTAAGCGGGCCGACAGATCTTAAAGGGTTCCAGAGCAGAACAGAACAGAACCGAACTGAACTGAATTGAAACCGTAGCCTGAAACGAGCCCGAAACCGTGCGCTGTTTATTTTAAAATTTATTACCAAAATTATCGACTAAACGATGCAAGCAAAAACAATCGATAAAAGTAAATTCTTTAAGCCGGCTCGAGGCGATGCTCGGAGGATGCGCTGCATGGAGGATGGGGCTGGCCCCTTGCCAGTTTAAAAGCCATTGCATTAAACGTCAAGAAAAACCTTTTAATTTGCTTGTAACAAAAATTTGTTATCTCCTAAACTGTGCCATAAAAAACGAGAACGCAAACGAGCTCTGGACCCAACGCCGAAACCGACGCTAAAGCCAAAGCCAAGCCCGAACCCGATCCGGGATCCATTTTAATATATCACAGGGAATGGGAATGGGATTGGGACTCTGTGTATCGGGAATGGGAAATGGGAATGAGAATTTGTATGAGTTTAGGTCTGAGGAGAAGAAGTCGACATTCAGTCTGGGTACGTCTCAGATCTTATGTCTCTCGATTCTCGTTGGTCGACTCTTGACTCTCGATTCTGGACTCTCCTCGCTGAGCCTGGTGCTGGCTCTTAAAAGGTGTTGATGTTTAAGTTTAACATTGTTTCTCGTTATCGTTATAGTTTAGTGGCAGCAACAAAAAAAGCGGTCCAAACCCAAACGTTAAACACACACAAAAAAAAATATTTAAAAAAAAAAAAAGATCAACTTCAGCTTTAAGCCCGGCTAATTGATGCAACTTTTATGGCGAGCCTAAAGAGCCGAGAGAAATTGAAGCTGGAGTTAGTATTTTTAGCTCACGTTTACAACTCGACGATAAGCATCGCAGCACATAAGATAAAAGCAACAATAGCAGCAACAACAACAACAGCGCCTAGATGGATATTCAGCCCATACTACGCTCGCAGACAGTGCGAGTGGCTTGTTGGCATCTTGTGGAGTATCTGGAGCACTCGCGTACAACTTTTACATTATGCACTTTGAATACATCTTGTGCGATAAGCTCTGCTCTTGTTCCTGTTAGTCCGACCCCCACCCCCCCTTCCTGACAAACGTTTCGCCGCCTTCCCGTAATTGTTGTTGTTGCTGGTTGTTGTCTCCGCTAAAATATATTCATCACATCCCAGCTGATAGTCGCATCCAGACGAGCAACTCTTTAATGAATGACCCGTTCCAGTCCCAGTCGAAGTCTTAGTCTTAGTCTCAGTTCCAGCACCACTCCAAGTATGATTCCCGATCCCAAAAGCGGGCTGCCTCTTCAGCTGAAGGTAGGTGTGCTAATTGATGTGCCATCTCATGGCCTGGGCTTAACGCACGTTGCACGTCGACGCTTCGCCGGACGCTGGACTCTGGACATTGGCGCGTGGGCTTATCGCACCCAAAGTTGGGGCGTCATAAAGTTGCACGTTGTCAACGCGCCAGCCTTCAGCTACAGCTCCGGCCCCAGTCCATACAGACAGGCAGTCTGACATCAGACAGACAGACGGACAAACAGAGAATTTCTGGGCTGGCTAATGCATCAATCTGTGCGGCAACTATTTGATTTATATGCTGTAAAGCGCCTGGAATCAAACACGGAATGCGGACATTCAATTGCAGGAATCAAAGCATTAAAAGCCTTCACGACGAAAATCTCTATACATACAAATATATATTGCAAATATTATAATATAATTAAACACATGGCAAACTATTTAAGCAATCAACTTCGATATTCGATTCTTTCATATTACTCTGTTTGCTACATCGATATCGATAAAATAATATAAGCTTTGTATAACCTTAACATGTTAAAACAGGCACCTCCCACATTAAAAGGTGTATATACTCTTGGTCATAATCACTAGCCGAGTCGATTAAGTCGACTAGTCTGGGTGTATAAACATGTCGATCTCAGAGACTTAAAGAGCTAAAGATTTAAGTTTGGTTTTTTAAGTTCATGTATACCATATGCAGATCATCGGCTATTTGACCCATTGCTTGTATAATTTTTGATTAAGCAATTAATTTCTTTTATTTTATTCACTATTACTATACCATTCTTCAATATTAAAAAATTCAATAATTCGATCTATATTTAAGTACTCTACTATTTTATAATATACTAAACTATAATGTAATAATTTAAATTATTGCATATAAATTTTTAATGAGTATTATTGCGTCCAAAAGCGGCTGGCAATATATATTCGTATTTTTTATGTTTTCCTATAATGGTCCAATCAGAAAAAGATAACAGTTGGGCATTCGGCAAACAGCAAAAAGTTAATTTTAGATCAACAGAAACTGGAGCTTTTTGCGTAAGGTGCAGAAAAGCCCATTATTTTGTATAATATTAACCAGTTAATTTATGAAATTAATTATCTTTCGTCACAAAATGCAATATTAGAAATTTTAAGAATTGAATGTGCTTTTGCCACAACATTCTTGTTTGATGCCAAAATAAAATAGCATGTAGAAAGTTTTAAAGAATATTTTTACTTGAAAACAAGCCCAGTTGAAGGACCATTTGAAGCTGTAAATATCATGAACAATTAAAAAAAAAACAGTATGCACGCTGTTATTTTCCACAATTATCCAAATAGAGTGAATATTATATTTAACATTTATAAGATGCAGTATAAGGCATTCATAAATGAAACTAAACATAAGAAATGTTTGAAATGCGCGTATTTGTATTGACCTTACAAATCGGCACTAATGGTATTAATGCCTATCATATCCTACACAAAGATATTTTCATTGCCGTCTGCCCGTCCATTTATCTAAACATTTTTCTATATGTCAGTCTTGATTTGGTTGCCATACAAAAGGCCACTTAAAATCGATGGCAGTACAAATTCATATTATAGGCACACTTATAAAATTAGAGACAGAGATAGAGATGGCAATCGAGAGAGATGGAGAAACGCATACGCGACGAGGAGAGTGGGGTATAAAATGGAAAACTAGATAAATGTTGTACAAATTGTTAACTGCTTTTTTATGTTAATCTTCGTCTATGTATATGTATAATAAAACACGAGAGAGGGGAAAAGTGACAAAATCAAAGCGCACGAAAAACGCTGTTCAAAACGTTTGAAATTTGTTAAAGCCCAAAAGTGGTCAATACCTAAAAGAGCGGCAACAGGTGAATTTGAAATTCAACTTTAATTTATTAAAATATAAAACTATGTATCCGACTTTGGTTTAGTTCAGTATGGTTCGATTCTATTTCCCATTTCTGATTTTAAACAAAGACTTGATTTTGCACTCTGATGGCTCGGCCTGTGCCTCCGTTCCCCCCAGCTCGCTACTCTAGCCTCAGCGTCTGGGTCCGTATCTGTGTCCGAGTCTGGCAAATGACTTGCTAAGTGGTTTTAACACTTTTATAGCGTTAAGTTTTTAATTTTATTCGCTAATAAATAATTTAAGTCAATTTTTAACATATAAAAGATCGTGCGTTCATTAAATGCTGTGCCCTCCACGTTTTGTTTTTGACTTGAATTCGATTTCGATTTAATTCGATTTGATTTTATTTTGCATACACATATATTTATATATATGTACATATATATATGCACATATTTATTTACATATATGTAGATCTGCTCGGTCTTGTTTTGTTGCTGTTGTTGTTATTCTTGCCTTACATTTCATTCACTAAAAACCACTCACGAGCACACTCAAAGCGAGTGTTAATGTGAATCGGTGTTAATGCATTCGAATTCAAGTTGTGGATCTCAACAAATTTTACGACAGCCTTTGTCAGTGGACGCATTTGTTGTTTTGTTCAAAATGACATTTAAGTAATTATCTAATTAAGTTAACATTTTGCTTAAAGATAAGTGCTAAATTATTTATTTTCCGATTTCGATATATACAAATATGCTCGTGTATTTTATATTCCTTTTATTGCTTCATCCACATTTCGCATACATGACTGACATTATGAGAGGGTTTATTAACTTATGATCTTATAGCGAAGATCGACTCTATGCCAATGTTTTTTTTTGTTTTTGTTTTTTTTGTTGATTTTAACCCAGTTTAAGTTTCTAATTTATTAAGCTTAATAAATTAAATAACTATGTTCAAAAATATGTTTACAGAAATGAAATCCACGGGCTAAAAAGTATTTAAATGTTTTGATTTTTCCACAGATTTTGAGAGCATTTATCACAGGGTATTTAATCTTCGTTCCGCTTAATTCCAATTATATTATTTATATGTTTTTTTTAATGCATTTTTATGGATTTTTTTAATACGCCATCCAAAATATATTTTTGTTATCAATTATCTTTTGTTCTTCTTTCATTTAATTTATATTGTGATTTCTTTGTTTCCAATGTCATTTGTTTTTGTCTTCGCCTCGAGTCACATTATGATTATTGATTTGTTTGGTATTTTTACTTTGCTCCGATTTGACTGCTCACCAAAAAACAAAATAAATGCGCAAGAAGCATCTGCTTCACACACAGAGAGAAGTATGGACTGGCGAATATGGCCAAAATAGTATATTGCTTCAAATGTATATTGCTTAAAAGACTGAAAACTTGCAACATATACTCCTGCACATATGAATAAATACTTGCGTCAAATAGATTAAGATTATTGGGTACGTTTATTACTGTTTATTCCCCATTCAGTTTTAAGGCGGCTAATCAATATACATACATAGGTGTATATATAATCCAAAACATTAAAGCTAAATCACCAAATTTGACATATATTTTTAGTAAAAAAGAAAGATCGTTTTATAAGCTGTTATTATACACCCGACTGCAACGTTCTTACTGGTTTTTTTTATACAGGATATGTTAAAAAAGCGCCTTTCTCCGTTGTAGGCTATCAAATTATTTGCTCTACTTCTTTACACTTTCTCCCTCTCTTTTGTTCTATATGTTTCGTTATCTCGAAAAAGCATTTTAAAAAATCAATTTTATCAAGGCCAT
The DNA here is from genome assembly GCA_004143765.1 of Drosophila melanica. Classification (NCBI taxonomy): domain Eukaryota; kingdom Metazoa; phylum Arthropoda; class Insecta; order Diptera; family Drosophilidae; genus Drosophila; species Drosophila melanica. Next base: position 24,184 of record SCDT01000675.1, on the reverse strand, counting down.
GTAATCAAATCTTTATAAGGATTCAAGGGTATGCAACAATTGCCTCCATTCGTTGGTAATTCGAGACGCTTAAAGTTGCAGTACGTAGCCCCCCCGCATTGCTGCGGCACCCGCTCGACATTGGAAATGAAATGTACATCAAAATAATAATCAAAAGTAATTTGCAACAGCAGGAATAACGAAAACAATGACAGGCGGTACTTGAACCAAAATAGGCATTACAGTCACATCCTCGTCCTCGTCCTCATGCTCATCAACAGCGCTTTCCACATCCATAGCCACATTCACATCCACATTCACATCCACAACCTTATTCACAAGTGCTGACGGCGGGCGGGTTGGTCTGGTCACATAGCGTATGCTACACGACAACAGGGTGCTCCTGGGTTGCTGCTGCTGCTGCCGCGTCCCCCCTCCTGCTGCTCCCTTCCACTTGGTTTACCGCGCACATCAACACCCTCGGCTAATTGATGACAAATTATTATGAGCCAGCGGCCTCTCGCACCCAAAGCCAATTTTGATGAATCGAAATGGAAATAGAAACAGAAGTTGAAGTGAAAATGAAAATGAATATGGAGATGGATGTTGAGGTGGCTGTGGCATGTGGATTGGCCAACTGACGTCGAATGCGGCTGACAACTGTCAAATTAGCAAACGAGCAAACGAACGGCCAAACACAAAAGGAATTAAGGCCAAAAATTACATTTAACATACTTACCGGCAGGACAAAACAGCAGCACGAGCCAAGGACGCCGTGGACGATGCTTGTATTCAAATTGTGAACATGTCGAGGTCGAAATCCACGAGGGCTACCATGTAAGTTGCTTGTCGGCATTGTTACAAATAAAACAGCAAGTTACATAAACTGTAATGCAATTGAAAATTGACTATCATTTACAATTTTTTGATTTTATGCATGTTGTATACCAACTAATTGTTTGATTTGAAAATAGTTTAAAAATGATAACTATTTGTAGAAAACTAGGTGATTAAACTCTGATTCAAAATGGTTGAGAATCAGATTCAAAATAGTTAAAAAGTAACTCAGCTGGAAAAATCACAAATTGTTTTTATTTAGCATAGATGTCTTTTTTATATGCATTAAAACAATTCTAAGCAAAAATGTATTGTATGCTGAAACGCGCATTAGTATGTTGTGTGAACTATTCGTGCCACCCTCGTTATTCATCCCCGGCACGGACATGGCGTGCTAAAGAGACTGCGTGCCTGGCGAGTCGCTTTCGTTCGTTTTCATTGCCGACGCATCGCCTGCTGTTGCCTTTTTGGCCGTGGCACAATTGAAAATTGGCTCAACTCGAGAACTGTAGTCGGTGTCGGAGTCGGGTCGGAGCTGGAAGGCGACTTCGGCTGGGTAGCTCTGTCGTAATTGGATCCCGTGTGCAACTGTTTGCTTTCTGGGCATTGTTGCCTTTTGTTCTGGCCATTAGCGTGTGCAATGCGCTCGCTGGATTTTGGCACAATGTGCCGCTGGCACCTCACACAGCTTGAGGTCCATTTGCAGTGAATGCGGCCTGAAGGTACCATTGCAACGCAGGGTTACCCCTGCAATGGTACGTCATATATCCGCAGGCGAAGTTTAGTCACACTTCAATTGCCAGTTGGCAGTTCTCTGTGCCCAGTTGTTGATGACGCAAGTACAATCATAGTCACAGTCCGTTACAAATGTTGGCCACGTGCCGCACAAACAAAGGCTTGACTTTTGGCGCTCTCGGTGCTCAAATTCTGTGCACAAGAGGGCAATACCACACCACATACATACACGCTCAGACACACAACAATTCCATACACTTGCCTAACGGCACTTGGCCCCGGCGCCCCAAGCAAAAAGTATCAGCTTACTGGCCTCTCTCTCTCTCTCTCTCTCTCTCTCTTTGTGAGAGCCTTTTGACATTGGCGTGTGCCTGAGCCACAACTCCACATGATGCTTATACAGAGATTCTTGTGTTGCACACTGATTGCGCTGCACAGTTAGAATTGATTGAAAATTGGTAAACCGCAAATGCAATTGCGAAGCGAATTGCAAATCGAAGATGATGCCGAAACTGAATTTCTTTGGCCCTGCAACTTGCAACTGCATCTGCATCTGAACCAGTACTTGTAGCTCAGCGAACGCATGCAAATTGGTCCGCAGGTTCAAAACCAGTAGCCGCCGCTGTTGTTGTTATTGTTGTTGCTGTTGTAAGCCACAGCCGCAGCCGCAGTTTGAGTAATTTGCAGCGTTTAACTGGCGACGGGGGCCACCGGCAAATCGATTTCTGTAGCTGCTGGCGCCACAAAGCCATTTACAATAATTTAAAGGCAGCTGCCGGAGTGAAGGGAGGAGGGGCAAAAACTGTGACTCAATATTGATTTAGATTTAACCTTGTAGCAGGCGAACCCTTGACCTTCAGCTACATAAATTTCGCACAGCTTCCGCACACAGTTGTCATACGTTTGGCAGTGGGGTGAAGGGGAGACGCCACCTTCCGGCCATTGATCGAGGGATGCGTGTGCCAGTTGTCATTTAATTTGATAACCACGCATTTAAGCGCACAAATTTATTGATAACGGAAACGGGAACGTCCAACGGCTGTGACTTGCGCCATTGTGCGCAACAAATTGCCTGTGTAATCCCCCATCCTCTGTGCCTAATCCGCCCTTTACTACTTAGTATGCAGTAGTTAGTCGGCTCGTGTCCTGTGACAAATTAGCCTTACAAAGCAGCAGCAGCAGCGCGACATAAAAAACGAACAGGAACTGAAAGTTGTCAATTAGCCAGGAGAAGAAGCGACGACGCCGAACGCATTGCAGCAGCTTCCGGTGTGAAAGCATTTTGTCAGCTTGGACGCACAAAGAAGTCCACATAAAGCGTATCTGGGCACAAGATACCTACAATGGCTCAAAGGAAGCGCCACGAAGTCAATGGCAAGGGATAAAAAGAAGCAAATGAAGAGGGGCCATGTTTTCAATTGTTTCCACAATTACAATGACAATTTCAGCAAGTAAACCCAATGATCTGTGCTGGGTTTGGTATCGAAACACGAAATGCTAATCATATAATTTAAGTTATTTCACATAACAAGATTTTGACCAAGTGCATAAGAGAGAAGAGGTCATATGGTCTAATCGCCAGAATGTAATGCGAACTATTTTATACATATATATGTAAATGATTCCGCATTGTCATGTCGATTGACGATCAACACAGGGCCCAAGCTATTACTATAGAGGAAAAATTCAGGACGTGAGTGGGCGGAATTTTAGAAAGTTCGAGTCCGGAAAGTAAGGAAAACCGTTGTGTGCAGCTTTTATGATATTCATCCAATCAGCTTATATATTTTGAATAAAGAAAATAACAATTAATAAACAAATTTAAAAAAAATAAAAAGTAAGTCTATGAAAAAAAATGCTTATATATTTTGAATAAAGAAAATAACAATTAATAAACAAATTGAAAAAAAATAAAAAGTAAGTCTATGAAAAAATGTTTTAGTTGGTATCTTGTTGGTTTTACTTCACTAGAAGAATTATAATCTTAAAAAAAAGACCAACACTACACATCGACGTGGCCCGGGATTCAAACACTGATGCCTTTCTGTTCAGTTGTCCCTATCCGACTAGCAGGCAACTTTGTTCTGCCGAAACGCAGAGAACTATGTGCCCAATATCTGAAGCTTGGCTTTCAGAGCGGTACTATACACTGACTTTTCTTTACGGATTATGTAATTAACAAACTGGGATAAATTTAAATATTTGTAATATTAACGCAATTCTGGCATCATTTTCTAAATTTTTATATAAATTGCACTAAGTTTCAACCCTCTTTTCTTTTTTTTCCACATATAACTTTAGCTTTTGTTACCATTATTATTGTGATTCTTTTCATTATCAATTATCAAGATAATTTCTCTCTTGACAATACTTAAATTAAACATGAATCGAAATGTATATTATTAACTACAATTAATTACAAAACTACATAGCTCCAAACGTATTCCCCAACTGTTGCCTTTGCAAATCAATAGAACACATATTTACTTCATGTCCAGCCCTAACTCGAAAAAAATACAAACATTTTCATACTGTGATCCTATCAATTGTTTAACCAACCCCAACCCAGAAAATTACTCAATATAATATGTTTCCTAGAAGACTAGAGATATTGATAACCAAATTTTACGCTTACAGACCTAATTCCGTATCATATTCATAAGTAAGTAATGTAAATATAATATAAATATAATTTAAACATTTAAACACATATCTATTATACAACCATGTACCCCATATACCACTTGTGTAACCCCCAGAAGCCAGCGCTATATTGAAAATAAAATATATTAGATGTCTGACATTAAATAATTAAAATAAAAAACCATAACACAAATTTTCGCTGTCGATTTTTGACCGAAGCTATACTTAATTTCAGTGCGAAAAATATATTTTTTTCTCAAAGTGTATATACCTTCTATACGCACAGAAATTAACATACATAAACAAATACAGCGGATGAGCTTTTACTTCTAAAACATTACTTATTGATTACTTTATTTTTATCGATTTAATATAGAAGTAGTATTGATTAAATTTGGTTTTGCAGATGTGGAAAAAGGATATTCGAGGCTATTGTCTGGAATGAAATCTCACTAAACACATCATTCTGAAAACGGTAATCAACTGTTCGAATTAGTACTGCAGCCATTTCGGAATCCTTTACGCACATTACGGCTGCAGCTTTTGATTTAAATGCTGATGGCTAACGAATTGTAATGGCTGTGAAAAGTTTCGCACGGTCGTGCGGCACTCATAAATTTATGAGTGGCACTTATAAAAATCAAATCGCTGGCAGGAAAACCGCAACAAATAATCAATTTGTTACAGAGGCGTTATGCGCCGTACGACGCCCAGGACCATGGAGCAAGGATCGAAGACCCAGTTCGTATGGTTTACGCACAAAATCGAACCCTCTCGCACTTGACAAGACCGTGGACGACGTCGACGACGACGATGATGACGACAACGCGACGTTGCGTTAGCCACTTCTCGCAGCCGCCACCAGGTTTCAGATCCAGCACTGCCCAAGAGTCAGCAATTGAGTGGATTGACTCTAACCGGATGACGAGCTCTCGTTCGGGGTTGCCGCCAAGAGGCAGCACAAATTGCATTCGCTTAGCCGCAACCCCATAAATTAAGAGTAAAGCATGTGGCAAGCTATATGCGCTATGCAAAATGAGATTGTCTAAAAGTAGCGAAAATGGCAAGCGGCATGTAAACAGGCAAAACAAACAGCGGGGTAGATGGCACCGTGCATACGCAAAACGTACACCAAACCGAATCCAAGTTCGCGTCCCCCTCTTGAGGGTTGCAAGTCAATTAGAAACGTTTCGGCGACGACCACTCGATCGGTCTTTTTCTGTGAGAGCTGGGAACCGCTAGAGTCGAGAGTTGCGAACTTGAGTTCAGCACGATATTGGCAAATGTTAACAATTTCTAAGTGGCATAGTTTACGCTTACGGTTCTCGTTTCCCAGGCAACCAAAATGCAACAGTCTTTTGAGTATACCTCTCGGTCGAGTGGGTCATTGATAGCGAGCAGGCACCAGGACTCGTGTGTCAGCTCGCATTAGGCTCAGGACTCAACTTGAGCCGCCTCGCTGAGAAAACCACTCGACTGCCACTCGACAACACAGTTGGAAAAACAAAAGTTCTCGCATGATTTTCGATTGCTCTTTTTCTTTTTCATTCTTTTTTTATTTATTACAACACACAAAAGACGTCTTAAGACTAGGCACAAAAAAAATAGTAAGATTAAAAAAAATCGGTTTAAAAAAAGTTTGCTTATGTACAAAAACATTTACAAAAATGTACAAAAATTCTTTAAGCTAAGTTTTAAATAGTTAGTTTAAAAAAAATCGCTATGTTTATATATGCTACATTTATAATATATTTGTTTAATGCGAGACATTTACGTGGGGCAACTGAATATATGATTGGATTCTTGGAAGTGACCACTCCAAATCTTCAGTTCAGTAACTTGTCAGCAAGTCCCGTTGTAATCGCCGTCTGAGATCCAGCTCAATGTCCTTTGCCGCCGCTGAGTGCTTATACTTCCAGCGCCAGCTCTTCGTCATCCTCATCCTCTTCCGCCTCGGCCGTTGGCAGTGCCGTTAACTCTTCACGCTCCGTCCCCACCGGCGACGTCTTGGCCGCACTCAAGGGCGCCTCCTCTGCGGCATGTTCACGGCGCGGCGGTGGACTGCCTGGATTTAGTGGTGGGCTGGGTGTCAACAGGCGCTGCCGGCTGCTGCTGCTCCGCTCGTACTCCGCTTCGCTGTTCGCGCTTTGGCTAGTCGCGGGCGAACGTTCGCGTGGCGCCAGCGGCGGCGCATAGTAGCCACTCAGCATGGGCGTGGCACCTGGTGGTGGCGGCATGCCAGGTAGCCCCATGCCCGGCGGCATGCGGCTAGGGTACATGTAGGTGGCAGGCAGAGCTGGCTTTTGCAGAGCGGCGGCCGCCGCTGCTTGGCGATAGTAGATATCGATCGCCGAGGGTGGTGCACCGTGCGGCGTCTGTGCTGCCGCGGCGGCAGCGTACGGCCAGGCGCTCAAATAGGGCGTGGCACTGCCGTAGAGTCGCTGAAAAGCCGCATAATTGCCGGCCTCGGCGAGTAGTTCCAGTCCGACAGCAGTTTGGCGCTTCCATTTGGTTCTGCGAAGGGAGGGGAGAAACAGAGAGGGGCACTCGATTAGTTGCGTGCGAGAGCGCGACGAATGCTAAAAAAAGAAAACTATGATAGGCATTGGGTAAGAGGGATCACTAATCCGCAATGGCGGCAACTGTTGTTCCTGTTATTAATCATGCCACATAGTGCCGACTCATGCCGCTGACTGCGCGTGTCCTGGCCGCCTGCTGAGTGCCAGCCAGGACGACTACTCGCAGGCACTGCTCTTTGCTATTATTGCTGTTTATATTTCGCACTTAATTGTTTTGTCATTTATCTTGCACTCCGGACGCACTAACGCCCACCAGGACTGAAACGGAGCCGCAGTCGAAATTGAAGAGTGCCCAGGTTGCAGCCTAATTGGCAACGGCACGCCTGCATTTGGCAGAGTGCGGAAAAGAGATGGCTTTATGCTCTCTCTTTAGTGCTGTGTATCTTTGGAAAATCCTTTAATTGCATCTAGGCGCCAGCCGCAACTTAAAAACGAAACCTCGACCCCGACCCGAGCTGCATTTTTCGCGTACTCATCGCATGCAGCTGTGAAAATGTTTAAAGATTCAAAATACAGTTTGCGGCTAAGCATATTGACTATATGAGGCGTTCTGTGCACTCTTGAGAATGCTTTTTTTGCTTGATTATTTTCTATTCATGGAAATGCATGAAAATGCAATAAGTAGCACTTAATTGCTTGAAGGAACAATGAAAAACATTTGTTAACGAAATATACAAAACATTGTTTATAATAAAAATAATTAAATGAAATATATACGCCTTTCCTCCTTCTCTCTTTTTTTCTCTCAGTCTCTCTCTCCCTCTCTCTCTCTCTCTCTCTCTCTCTCTCTCGCTCTCGCTATCTCTCACACACACTTATGATCACTCTTTTATTGTATTGCAGAGTATCTGATAGTCGTTGTGGTCAACATGCGAACTGTTCTGAACATCCGGTTGGCTTTTGCCCAGCAAATGCCCTGGAAGATGCCGAGTCTGTGGCCTGGGTCTGAGTCGCTGCTTGAGACTCTGACGCTTTTAATGCTCGACCAAATGTGACAAGTCATTGGGCAATAATTAAAAAATAAAAAAATAAAATGCTATTAAACGTAATAAGGCAGCGGCTTTTGCAGCTATTTTTAAACAGCAGCAGTAGCAGCAGCAGAGCGGCAGCAGAGTAGCAGCAGCGGCAAATGCTATTAGAAATCGAATCAAATAGCGGATGACGCCGAGCTGGCACTGATAGGAAGCCGTATATACATATGTATAAACGATATACGAAAGACTTAGGCAACAAACTTGCGGCGAGTAGCGCACAAAAAAGTAAACAACTCATTTAATAAACAGCAAAGCATTTTACGACTCTTGCGCAAAATGCAGCAAATTAAGCAATCAGCATAAAAACAAAACGCATAAACAGCCCCAGCGCTGATTCTGAACCGGTCGCCGCGAGGGGCGCGGAGCCACTTTGGGGCACCCATTAAAATGATTTTTATTGGAAAAGTGCGCGAAGAAATGGGCGGTTCCATAAAAGGCGCTGATTAGCACACACGGTTCTAGGCAGTTCGATATCTCTCACACACACACTCTAACGCGCGCACACCTCCCCCTAACCCTGCCTGGTAGAGCGTTGGTCAATTAAATATGCGTCAAAGGAACCGCCGCTGTGGCAGCTCAACTCACCTGCGATTCTGGTACCAGGTCTTAACCTGGCAATCGCTCAGTTCCAGCTTGTTAGCCAGCTCCATGCGATCCTGCACGCTGAGATATTTTTGCCGCTCAAAGGATTTCTCCAACGTCTGCAGCTGATGATCCGTAAAAGCGGTGCGCGCCTTCCGCTGCTTCTTGCTCAGGCTGAGGCCCAAATGAGAGTCGCCATTGGCGCCGCTATTGCCATTCTTTAGACTGTCCTCGCCGTCATCGTCTTTGACACCTGATTGCAAGTAAAAAGTTAAAGAAATGTCTTATAAATGCGTTTTGTACTAATCTCTCTCTATTTCTATATTAAGCTCTCTCTCTCTTTCCCCTTTCTCGCTCTCTCTGATATTTGATTTGTAGGGTATTTATTTTTATGGGAAGCACACATGCAATAACAGCAACAACAACAATAACAAAGTTGCTTTCATGTTTCTGCTTTTGCCTCTGGCATGCTATTGCTAATTTGCAATTAAACACTTTATGAGCACAAATTACAACAACAACAAAAACAACACGAACAGCCGATTGAGCTTTTAGTTCTGTTGTTGTGTTGAACGTGTGAAACGAAGCTGAACAAATCGCATAGCGAATGCCTAAAATACTCGTGATTCTCCTCGAATCCTAAACAAATTTATCCATTGATTAATTTTAGTGTTTCAACAGTTATCCTGTTTTGAACACTTTACCCGTCTCCGCTATACGTACTATTTCGAATAAATTATAAATATCGCACAACAGCATCTCATAACCAACCATGCTACACCAGCCTACATCTCATTTACGCATTCTTTCTCTCTTCCCACATCTCGTTCCGGCTGTCGCTATTTGCTGTAGCCATCATTGCCCGAGCGAACAGTTGACCAGCGACTGCATCTTCTCATCATATGCAATTAACCTTGCCCCAGCCAGTATTAATTGTTATCGCAGCGGCCTGCTCCAAAAATGAGGAGTCTAGAGCTTTACTTGCTGATAGTCTGCAATCAGTTTATCGAATTGAACCCACAAAATTGTTTTTAAAATATTAAGCACACTGATTAGTTTCAAATGGTACGGAATCGCATATTTGATATTATATGAAATTTAAGTACATTTAATTATATTTCAATTCAATTCCCCGTCTAGCAAGCGGCTGAATAGATTCAGTTTCAGTTGCAATTGAGACCCAACATACCTTTGCTTTTGCTGGCGCTGCACAAGCGACTTGCTCTAGTCAAAAGTCAGCCAGCAAAACATTTCCGCAATATATCTCTAGCCCTCTCATAACTTCCCCCGCACCATCCCTTGCTCTTTGCATTAGTAATTAAGTGCTTGTGGCTAAACTGTATTAAACATGCTTAAGTGTGCAGACAACAACGACGGTGGCAGACTTCCTTCTGCTTGCCTATCTGGCTGCCTTTGTTACTAGCTATGTTGTTGTAGCTACAATTGCTGTGGCTGTTGCTGTTGGCTGCATTTAATTGCGCATGGCAGCAAAACATTTGCAATTGGCCTTTTTGCATTTTAATTGAAGCAACAACAACAACAACAAGCTGCTTTCCGTGCTTTTTTAATTTTTGTTGCTAAACGTTTATCAGCATTTTGATAATGTGCACGCTTAAATGCAGTCAGAAGAAACAGCAACAATAGCAACAAAATGTAAATGCTACAATAAAGCTTGCATAACGGTACCGTGTTTCTATGCAGTATAATATATAACTATGCATTGTGTCTAGAAATTTGGCACTAAGTTTCCGAAAGCTGTATCACAAAGAAAACGAAAGACTTAGGCAACAAACTTGCTTGCTTGCACACAAAGTGTGTGTGTGTGTGTGTGTATTTGCACTTGTTACATGCAGCTTTTTTTTATTATTATTTTTTTTGCTGCTAATTTTAGGACCCACACGCTTCGCTTGGAAGCCAACACAAACTTTTAGAAACGAAACAAAATATTAATTTCAATCAGCGATATATATGTATGTGTATTTTATAGTAGAAAAAAAAACAAACGAGGCATACGAAGAAGAATGTGAGGCGAGGAGAAGGAGAGGAAAGTGTGATACGAGTGTCTGCATGTCGTGGCAGATCAGCGCACAGTTCATTTGACAGCTGGAGACTCAGCCGAGTAGCGGCTCGAATCAAGCTTAGGCTCAATTTCAAACGCGCTGCGCGACTGTGATTCGAGACGCTCCTCATCGTCATTCGCATCCTGATCGATCCTGGGCCTGGCCTGGGCAACTGTCGCTCGCACGCGTCTCAAGTGACACGCGAGTGTCACCAAAGCCTTGAGGTGAGTAACAAATTTGAATTATGAGCAATAAGAACAACAACAACAATTCGAAGCGCATTCTTGTCCTTGTTTGCGGACCTCGATTAAGCCGTTAAAAGCTACGTTTTTTGCAGCGTTAAGAAACTTAATAAAAAAAAAACATAAGATATAGGGACAAATAAGCTGGTTTTTCGTTTGTTTTTATTATTATTTTTTTAACTACCTCAAAATCGAAGCTCTCTGCGTGGGCTAAAACTTGACCCAACTGTAAAAGAGAATCGACACCCAGCTGATTATGTGTTTGAGTGTGTGTGTGTGGGCTGTGAGCTGTTATTGGTGTGTGGTGTGGCCAACACATTTATAGATTTTAAATTTCTTTCATTTGGCGTGTGTCTCAAAATAAAACAAAGTTTCTTGAATTGACAGCAACGCGGGCACATTTCTTTCTGCCCATGCGCTTATGTATAAATCCAGCCAGAGTACTCTTGTCGGGCGTGCACGACTATGGAATGCCCTGCATACAGCCAAGAATCCGAGCCGAATATCCTTCTAATCACACTTACACAAACGGAAACACTAGTGACCTTGCATAACGGTGATTGGTGAGACTAGCTCTTACCTGGACAAATAATCGACATTTAACAATTATAAAAAAACGATGTGACTTCTCGATCAATTTATTAATTTTAAATTAATCAATATTGTTTGCGTATGGTATACAAAAAAATTAAAAACCTCAACTCTCACACAGACGGACGGAAATGGTTAAATCGAATCGTCCAACCGTTTTGATCGAAAGCTTCTTTTTTTGGTTACATACACTTGCACAAAACCATTATACCTTTTTTTACAACATTTTCAATGGGTTAAGGTGTAAAAAATGTGTGTGTGTTAGTGTATATTATTTTTTTGATTAATTTTAATTGACTTTGGCACAAGTCTAACGAAATTAAAAATGTGCGTGAAATCGCAGAAGACTTTAAAAGTGTGTTCAGAACTCAGTTTATAAAAACGAATCAATAATAAATTTAAACAGATTAACTCGAACCAAAGTTGTATCTAAAGTTTGATTAATAGCTACCAAAGAATTGAAACTTTCCTAATAGATTTATAGCTCAGGGAAAGTTAACAAATTATATTAAGAGTTTAACTATATCAAATCCACAACTATATCAAATCTCGAAACAAATACAAAATATTACTGTGATGCTTACCATACAAAATTAGCATTATTACTTAAAAGGTATCAAACAATGTTATAAATATTTATTTGTTGCTAATATTTATTATGTTAGTAACATAAATTATTATTTAATTTTTTCTTTTATATATGACTTCCCCATATTAAAATGTATACTTTTAGTAAACTTTATTCAAATTTAGCATTGCACTAGGTTGTTGTTTGTCTTTTTAGAAACATTTCAATATTAAAGCATTTAATTCGTAAAGTAAGATGGGAAGTATCGATTTTTCAAATGAATTGATCGAAAACAATACGAATAATATAATATAACATTATCAGCACTTATCACTCGGCAGTCACACATTATTTAATAGTCTCTTGCTTTCCCTCTTTCAGCATTCTTATTTGTTTCTATCGCACTCTCCGACAACCTCGCTCTCTGGCATATCTCATTTATCGTGTGGTTTGACACAACTCGCAGAACTCGCAACGAAATCAATTTCCAACGCACGTTTACGACTATTTAATAGTAATTTGTCATAATTTGCATAACGTTTAAAAGCGCTTAACAAATAAATAATAATAATAAAATGAACAACAACAACAACTACAGAAGCAGCAGCCGCAGCAGCAAAAGTCAAATAGAAGCTCTGCTAATGGCAGCAGCAATAACAATATTAAAACAGCAACAACAACGACAGCAATATTAAAAAACATTAAAATCAATTAAATTTTTGCATGCGAAAAGCAGTCTTGCGGCAGGCGGCAGGTAAATGGGGGGTAGGATAGATAGTAGGGGACAGGCCAAACAACGTCGGCTTTTGGCAGCTCAGCACGTTATTGTTGTTGTTCTTTCTGCTGTTTGGGCGTTCTGTCAAGGGTAGCGAGTTGTTTAGCGACTCAAATCGAAACACGCTGCATATGAATGCCGACTTATTCTCCGAGCTGATAATTGTGCACAAACATACTCGTAAATGGCCAAATAATTAAACACTTTGAATATGTAGCTACTTTGTTGCCGCAAAGCGTGCATCTGTCTGTCCGCCTGCCTCAGCTCAGCTGGGTTTAGCTCAGCTGCTTCAACCTGCATCACCTGCCGCTCTTCTTGTTGTTGTTGCCGTCCGGTCGTAAATATGAACAATTTTTCCAATTCGCTTTTATTTTAATTTTCTGATTTTATTATTTTTATATAAATGTGCATATATTGTTGCGAATCTTAGCTTTGGCCACAAACCGCATTAGCACAGTTGTTGTTGTAACCCATGAGCTTTTATTGCAGCGCCAACTGCGTGTGTTAACAGCTTACACAAAACGGGAAATTAAACTGCAGCTGGACATGAGAGCCAAGAAAATGGAAAAACTTCAAAAAACTAATAGTGTGCACTCAAAAACTGCAAAATCTTTTCAGCTGCTGCTGCAGATGATGATGATGGTAATCGTAAGTATAATCCGCAATAACATTCAATCTGATCAGCTTCAACTTATGCAACTTTTAATTGTAGACGTGCATAAGTTGATTAAGATACGGTAACTAAGTCTTAAGTAAATGGAAAAGACGCTCACTTAAGGAGCAGCTTCAGTCTATATGAGAACAATTGAAACTTAAACGTTAACCAGCTCGAGACATGGCTCGAACCATAATGAATAAACGAACAAAGTAAAGGTAACTTTACCTTAAGTAAATTAATATAAAACTCATTTAAAGCTTACCTCAACACAACAATTAGGCAAGTTTGCAAGCTAAGCTCAAGCGATTATTGAAAGGAGAGAGCAGCAGTATCCTGGATGCCTCTTAAGCCCTATTTGTTAGTTCTTAATGCGTCAACTTACCGCAATCATCACTGTCGCTGTCGTCAATGGTGCTTGCTTGATCGCCGCTGATGCTGCTGCCGGTGCCACCCAGGAGCATGCCGCTGGTGTTACCGTTGTTGTTGCTGTTGCTACTTCCACTTATGTTGTTATTGTTGCTGCTGCTGCTGCCCAGCGAATGCAGCACGAGCGGAGAACGCGATCGTTCGTCTTGGCCATCCACATGAGCAGCAGCGGGGCCAAGCGGCACGTTAGCGCCATGCCGATGCAGCGCCTCAAGGCGATCGCGCTCCAACTGCAGCTGATGATGATGCGGATGGGCATGCGGATGATGGGCCAGCGGATGTGCATGTGGATTCAGTGGCTGTGGCTGCTGCTGCTGCTGGATCCAAACCACACCAAATGCAAACAAAAATATAAGAAATGCATCCATAATATAAATAAATTATTTCTATCGAGCTAAAATAGCTGCGAATATTACACATTTATTAAACTTTTTATTAAAAAACTTGAAATTGATAACACAAATATTCTTCTTACATTTTGTATAAAGCACTTTTCAAATATTTGCCAAGAGTATCATTTTTACTTGACTAAAATAACTGCGAATAGTACACAAAGATAAACTAAGAGAACTATTTTCTTCAACAAAAAACTCTAAGCTTTAACCATATAAATATTTTAATTTTAAATGTTTTTGCTAATTTATTGCATGTAAATAAATATCATAATGCAAAAACAAAATCATATCGATTACAGATAATAAAGTGTAACACACGAGAATTATATAAAAGCTCTGGATCAGCACAATCTTAACTCAACAGATAAGCCACTCACCGTATTCCACGCGGCTGTTGTGTGGCAATCCTTGGTCAAGGGTGGGGATCCCTCGCGACCCGCTTGCCGGGCGAAGCGATGTAGATGTGCGTGTGGATGCTGCTGCTGCTGTTGCTGCTGGAGCACCGCGTAGTGGCTGGGCGGAAAGTGGGCAAGCAACGGCGCCACATGATGATACTGATCCCGCTCACGCTCCCGTTCACGTTCCCGTTCGCGCTCGAAGCGCAGTAACTGCTGCTGCTGCGCGAGATAGTGCTGCAGTGCAGCCTGTTGGTGGACTTGCTGCTGTGTCTGCTGCACTTGCTGCTGCTGTGGATCGCGGGGCGGCGGCGGCGCGTAGCAATCTTCAGGCGGACTGGCCGAACTCCGTCCCGCGGCAGCGGCCATTGCGGCAGCGGCAGCGGCAGCAGCTGCAGCAGCGGCGCTGCCCGCCAGAATGTCAGTGATCATGAAGCGGGAACGCGGCGCCTGGGTAGCCGATGGTGAAGGCGTAAGGGTGCCCGGAGTGTCCCCAACGGCTGCCGTAGTTGTGGACATTTCCGGTGGCATTGTGGTCATGTGGTGGCGCCGATTCCTTCACTTGTCTCGCTAGCACTGAGCTTTTACTTTCAAGTTATTGCCGACGGCACAAACCAAACTTAAACAACAAAAAAATAAATGACGCAAATGTTACGATTAACGGCTCTTTCTGTGTTTGTGCTAATTTATGTTTTTTGAACTCGCGCGTTTACATTAAGCTTGCTTTTTGGTTGTTCGTTGTCCGTTGTGCGTTGTATTAGGCGGTGTTTTTGTTCGACGAAACGAAACGAGACGAGCCGAGCCCAACAAAAGCCGTAAGACAACCGCTCGCCTTTGGCTTTCAACCGAAACTGAGTCAAGTATCGGCCTAAGCGGGCAACTGCTGCTGCTGCTTCTGGCCGTTAACGGCCAAAACAAAAACAGTAAAAAAGTGGGGAGAACAAACAGCAACAAGACCAACAACAAACAAACCAGTCGAGTGTTGAGCGCGCACCTGTCGTCGTCTCGCTCACACACACCCGCGTGCTTAGCTCGAAGCCGTGGTGAGTTGCTCGATGTGTTTTTGTTACTGTTGTTGTCATCTATTGCCTGCATTTATTGGTCGTAATTGGCGGCAATTGACATTCATTAGGTTTCAATCAGCGCCAGCGCTCTCTCTCTCTCTCTCGCTGTCCCTGAGCGAACGGGCGTGAGAGAGTATGGGTGCGCGTGTGGTGGATTGAGCGCCTTTGACAATGGCCGCGACGCTGTGAGAGCAGACAGCCAACATAACGGTTGGTTGGCGTGCCATAAACATTTTATGGCAACGTTGTCACAGTGGCCATTGCCAATGTTGTTGTTGGTTGTGGCTGCCTACACTGATCAAACACTCTTTGTTTTATATAAATGTATGTATGTATGTAATTATATATGTATGTATGTGTGCAAATAGCTGTGACACTTTTTATAGCAACTGTCGGAACTCAACACTTAGCGCAGCTGCCGCTCATGTTGTTGCCATTTGGGATGCTGCAACCCTGTTGTAGACAGCAGAAACAAGTTCAATCCAGCGTCTATAAGCTCCGCCCCAATAAACTGGTTAACACACGCACACACACTCCATTACTCACGCACTCTTGCCGGTCTCGGCCTCACCATAGTATGTATAGCGCGCTTGCTCTCACACATGTCAAGAGTGCCGTGCCAAAGGGGCTGTCTGGATTGCCAGGCTCTCTTGTGATTGTCAGTATGCGTGTGTGTGTGTGTGTGTGTGTGCGTGTGTATGTCCGTGTGTTGGTGTCTTTTGTTATTTTTGCGCTTGTTAACACTTTTTGTTTGGCATTTAAACAGTAAATTGGCAGCAGTTAAATGATGCCCTCTCTCTCTCGCTCTCTCCCTCTCACTGTATTGCCTCTCACTCCCGCAACACGAGTATGTATAGTTTGCGTGTAGTAGTTGTTTAGTATCGATGTCAATTTGCTGCCTAATGTGCAAGTGAATGACTCTGGCAACTGGATCGAGTACATAATATAAGGCTAACGCTAGCATGGAGTTTGCGATGGATCCCGTCGGCGGCAAGGGTGCCGAGGAGGCAGCGGGCGGGCGTTCGGGGCGGATGCTGATGCTGATGCTGTCGCTGTCGTTGTCGCTGTCTCTGCTGCTGTTGTTGTTGTTTAGATGATGGAGTTCGCTTCAGGCTACTGCAGCTGCTTGTTGTTTGTGTGAATGCTATTGCTGTTGTTGTTAATGCTTTTGTTGTTTTCGTTGCTGCTCTTTTACGTATCGATGCAAGTATGCTTGTATGTTGTTACTTTTAAAAATGGCTTCATTACAAATGACAGCAATTGGCGTTGTTGTTACGGCTAATATTGTTGCTGCGGAGTACATCTTATTATTGCATTGCATATAAGATGTTCACATGCGTATTTACATATACATTTTGTTTGGATGTATATGTACGTCTGCTATTGTGTTGCCTTTAAATAAAGATTTTAGTTTCGATTGTGCAAACAAAATTCAATTAAACAAATGTCTGAAAAACAAACCTGAAAGCCATAGAACACATATAAAACTTAAGTGAATGTATGTCCTGTGCATATACATATATATATATTTTATATACCGACAATATTTAGACCACTGTAGAAAGTTTTCCTAAAGGTCATTTAATATTAAAGACTTGATACTGCACATTTTTTTTACTACTTAACTACAAACGTCCCAAACATTTTTAAAAAATTTGTAGTGAATAATTATTTAACAAATTGATCGATATTTATTTTCATATGTTTTTCAATCAATGAAACAATAAAAAAATATATATATACTTCACTTATAAGGATTACATAGATAAATATGAAGATTTAAATCAAGTAATAAATAACTTAATGAGCATCATTTATTTCAATTATTATTATTGCAGAATAACTTAACTTAATACATCAAACTAATAACTTAACTTTAATCAATTAAAAAGGACTGCCATACATTATTGCCTTCACTCAGAAGTGGCCATTCTAATTCAACAATAAGTCTAATAGAATTCGTCCGGTATTTAGTACAGCATACAATATAATAAGAGCAATATATAAGAGCACTGTATTTATGATTTATAATTATGAATTTGTATCTTAAGACACGTTCTGAATATAAAAGTGTAAACACAAAGCATGCTCGCTTAAAAGTTTGTCTATAATTCAGGGTGCTCAATTACGAATACCAGACTAATGTACGGGTGTATTTAAGATCGTGTTAAGCAGAATGCTTCATTCTATATACTTGGCAAATAATAAAACAGATCTAAATATATTTATATGAAACCGTTAAGTTTCCAAAAAACAAAGAATTTGTTCTTAAATTTAATTAAAATTTGTCAAAATACCCAAATAAACAATTATATAATAAATAATTAGGAATTGGGTATCAATAATTCATAGTAAATTTGCAAATATTCGAGAACGAAATGCTCTTGCTCTTATTCCTATAACCTGCAATCAGATGATTGCATGTTCCTTAACTTCTTTAAATTTCGTACAGGACGAAAGGGAATGTGTCCAAGTCTAGAGTAGAATATTCACATATGTACAAGATATAATATTCGCAACACATTTATTTATCGGATGTTTTCTAACTCTTTATATTGCCTGCGTCTGCCATCATTTTATGACCGACTCTTATTAGCGACTAACGGTAAACTTACTCTTCTCTTATTAATGCAATAACAGCTCAACCCACAACGGGGCAAGATTTAATACAGAGTCGGAATGGAAGTTCATTAAAATTTGACAAATTTCAGACTCGACCCACAAGTTATTTAAAAAGACATTAAAAGGAACGCATGAGCAGATGACGAGCGGGTGGCGGTGGAGCAGGTGGATCCGAGTAGTGGCCTGCGATTGCTCGGACTCATTAAAGTCGCTACAAAATGCCGAACTGGCCATTAATGTGGTGGTCAACCACGCACACCAGGGCCGCAGGGGCTGGGGCTGGGGCTGGGGCTGGGGCTGGGGCTGGGCGATTGATGCTTGGGTAGTTGCGTGTAAATTTCACACCGTTGACCAAGTTATTTTAATTAGGTCTTGGCACTCAGTAAACCTTATGCCAGCAGAGGCAACGGTAAAAACAAAACAGGCAATCGCAATCCCAGCCCAACCACCCACAGCGACTGGTGGTGGGCAAGCAACCCCCTCGGGATGCGCTAAAGTGGCTGTTGGCCGGGCATGGATAGGCTTTGAAGGTGTCGTAATTGCACTCAGCTCGACTGATTCCCGATAAAAGCGCCACAAACAAATTAAAAAGCACTTAACAGACGAGCCGAGGGCTTGCAGCTCCTCCTGCTCCTGGCAGGCGCCGTTGCCGTTGCGTGAGCTGCCAAACTAAAGATCATTTAGATCTCTGTCAACGCTGCGCCGCGCCGCGAGCTGCAAGCTAAGAGCTGGAAGCTGGAAGCTGTGTGCTGGATCCGGCCCTAAGCTCGTAAATTTCGAGACTTTGCTCTGGCGTGTGGCGTCAGTCAAAGCGAATTCAAATTGCCCAAGTTAACATCCTGTTTCGGTTCTGTTTGGGTATCTCGAATCAGCCGCTTCTTAATTGAGGTTTAACACAACATTTACCGCTTTTTGCTAATCGCCTTGAAGCCGCCGCCGCCGATGTAGATACCGATGACGGCGTCGGGGTGTGGCCATCCAGATTCGAGATTCAGCTTCAGCCTCAGAAATAGGTGCCCGTACCTAAACCAAACCAGACCGGACCAAAGCCAAACCAAACCCACCCCGTACGTGATTTCATTCATAAAAATCGCGCTCTGCGTTTTCCAGTTTTCTGTTTCTGTTTCTGTTTTGAATTCGGCTTAATAACAACACGTCATGTCATTTCATTTTCGACCAGGGTCTCGGACAACGTCCCCCAAAACCATTCCTCATCCACAAATAAATCGCCATTCCCACCCCCTCCCCCCTTTCCCCATCATTTCGATACCCATTGAGAAATGCTTATCACGCAATGTCGCGTCTGCGTTTTTAACCGCGTGTGCGGCTCTTTTCATCAATATTCGATATTTGTTGTTGTTGATATTATTATATTTGTTGTTGCTGGATCTCTTATTGTGTTTATTTTTAATAATATTGACGTTTGCCCATTATTGACCCTCGTTAGAAACAAACGCTCCTAATGAAACTTATGATTGTTTTAATGAAATTTGATTTCTTCTGCATTTATGATTTTCTGTTTACCCTATACCCAAACTAGTAACAAGGCTCTAATCGGGAGAGCCCGACTAGGAGATATCCTGTACATTGCAAATTCTCGTTACAAACACTTAAGCCGTTTTGCATTAATGCATATGTACATACACACATTCTTTTGCAAATTCGTTTGTACATAGATTTGAATGCTCTTGTTAAGTCCTACAAATTTCATAGCGATAATACATTCAGTTTAGAAGAAAATCAAGAACTTTTTTTTTTAATTTGTTTCTATATCTCAACAGTCAAGTGGTGTACTTTTATTTGTGCATGTGTAAAATGCTATGTTAGGGTACATCTAGTCAGGCGGTCCCGGCTAGAGAAATATCACTTCAGCGTAGGAACCTGAACCCCATTAAAATTAGTTAAACGGTGTAAAATGGTTTTGTGAAAATGTATGTAACAGGCAGAAAGAAGCAACTCCGATTCCATAAAGTTAATTTATTCCTGATCAACAGGCGAGTCGATTTTGAGCTGTCCGTCCGTCCGACTGTATGAATGCGTCGATCTCGAAGACTATAAGATCTAGAGACTTCAACTTTTCGTGTTTAGACTCATTCACGGCACGCGCATTTTAAATTTGTTCCATATGATCGATAACTTTCACCATTTAAACCACATAAAATCGATAAAAACGTGCCATAACCCCAAATTTTTAAAGCTTCTTTCTTATTATTTTGAGAGAAACAATATATCAATAATAATATGATAAGAAATCGTTTGCAATAAATTTCATCAACATAGTTGAAGAAATACAGAAGTTAAAGAAAACATGTGGTAAAATTAAAATATGTTTACAAAGCAAATAGTGGGAAACACTGCATAAGAGATAGAGAGTACCATAAGCAAAGCAAGCTTATTAGTTTTTAGCATATCTCAATATCTCAATATCTCTTATTTCGGATTTTGGATATCTCCCCCTACTCGCACCAAACATGAAAATATGCAATTCAAGTAATAAAGTTTTGCGCTATGGTTTGTATATGGCCTTGAATGCTCTTTTCAAGCACTGACAATCCCATATTAATGTTATTTTTAGATGAAAATCTTGTTCCTGAACAAAGTATGCCGCTTGCCGCGTCGTTTATATGCGTGTGTGTAATTTTGTGTATGTACGCAAGAATGCAGGGGGACGTGGTGAGGGTATATTCTAGTCAGGCGCTCCCGACTAGAGTACTCTTACTTGTTATACTCGTTCATAAGGTGAAATATTATATTGGTTTTGTGCCATGTCTGCCTGTCCGTCCGTTTGCCTGTCCGTCCGTTTGCCTGTCCGTTTGAACGCAATTTTTATACTCGTAAACGAAGTGAAAAGAGGATATTGATATTCTGCAGTGTCCGTGTTGCTGTCCGTACGTCCGTCTGTCCGTATGAACGCAATTTTTTTCTCCGCTATTGAAGCTAGAGTCTTGAAATGTTGGCTATATACTCGTGTGTACCCACGTCAGATAACCTAGTAACCAAATTTTGCATATACATTTGTTGCAGGAATGCCTCCACAAAACATCACAGAACATCTTTTTTGCCCAAGCCCCTTTCACCCCAAAAAAACCGATATACTCGACAACTTCTATCGGATTTTAAAGATAGAGTCACAATATAACAATAATAGTTAAAACCGTGAACAAGTATAACGCAGTCGGTAAGGCCCGACTGCAGAGCTCTTAATTGTTAAACCCTGAACCTTTTGATGATGGGTGTAATAGTTTTGTGCAAATTTATGTAACAGGCAGAAGAAAGCATCTCCGACACCATAAAGTATATATATAAAGCCATTGCAAATTGGCTTGTACCTATTAGGTTCTGAACAAAGCGATAAACAAAACAATCATACATTAGAGCAAATCAAGAATTTATTTTCCGTTGTGGGGGCCAAGCGCAACAATTAAGCAAAATGTTGTCTAGCCTTATACTTGGCTATATTTTGTTGCAATAATTAACTTAAATTTTATCGTAAAAAAATCAGTTGACAGATGTCAGTGGCGAAGACGGTAAGAGTCGTGCAACTGAAGGCGAAGGGTCGGAGGTTCGAATCCGCGTCGGGCAGTGATGGAATCTATTTTTTTCTTTTTTTTTTTGAATTATCAATAATTATTATTCATAGCTATTGTTTTTATGACTAATGCAAAATTTTGTATAGCGATGATTAAGTTATTTAAACCATAAATTAATTATATGGTAGTGTGGGTGCAGTCGATATCAATTGTGTAGCGTAAGCTGAATGAACGGCGGTTCACGTCCCGCTGTGGAACCTTTCTTTTTCGTTAATTAATATAAATTAAATTTTTTTAATTGTAATCAACTCAATACTTATCAAGTGCTGAGAGGTTGTGTGTTTTTGTGCTAGGTTCAGGGTATCTCCTAGTCGAGCGGTCCCGACTAAGGCAATCTCACTTGGTTTTATTTGTATCTTTCCTATTTTTCTGACAGGTAGCTGGCAACACCAATATCGTGGCGAGTGAAAGGAGGCACCTAAAAATTAACACTAATCTGTCTCTGTCTGTGTCTATATGTATATACATATATTTATTGATCTTAAGCCAATGGGTGGGTTGTCGAATCGTGTGTAGAAAAAGTTAGCTTGTGTACAAAGATATTCATTATGTGGGGAGTGGAAAACTTTTAAGTGTAAATCATTAAAATGAATATAAATATATCTATGTAATTTTGCAGATGCCATACAGCGAACTAATATGGAGGCCTACATGGACTCGAAAGAAAATTTCAAGCACTGCCCATAGGGCCAAACTTTTTTTATATTTTGTTAATTATTTATGAGTGGGTTGGGGCCGATTTAGCTCTGTCTTATCGTTAGTTATATATCACGATGACAAAACAAAGAGCGGCCAACAAAGGCGAGACAAAATCGTACAAACGTTAACAGCAATAACAAAAGCAAAGCACACAAAGTTGTTCATATCTTTGGCTCTTTGTTGTTCGCTGCTCTCCTCTATCAGCCAAATGGGCCGTGGCCAATGACAGCAACAGCCACAACAAAGGTATCAGGCGCTGAGCTGAAGACGATAAATGTACCAAGTTGTATGCTAATTTTGTGCGCTCCGCGGCCATGCATATATAAGGCCTAATAGATACGATAGATATATGGATGCATAAAAAGTGAATCGAATGACAGACAAGCAACAAATAGAAATCAAATTAAATCAATTTAAATATGGCATTAAATAAAAGTACAAAATCATGTTTGTCTAAAAGGCGACAACATAACGCAAGCCAAAAGCCAACAACAAATCCAAATGAACATTAAGTGAAAGAAGAGATGCTGCACAAACAGTAAAATCCTCCTTTCTCTCTCTTGCCACCACTCTCGCTCTAGCAGGCGCTCGCAACTAAGGCGAATTGTATTGAAATGAACTGAGTTTATATTTATCGCCGCACTAAATCGCCACAATCGCAGCAATCGCCGCATTCGCTGCACGGTTTGTGAAATGAATTTACAACTTGGAGTCGAGAACTGCACTTAAAATGCGCATAAAACGCGTCAAGCAGTGCTAATTATGGCCAAATGACAACAGCAATAACAACAACAAAAACGAGCGAACACAAACATACATATGTACTACATACACACCACAGCCCTCCACGCCACCCACTAAAATGAGTTGATTGTCACATGCAACAGATAAGTTAAAAGTGCGACTCTCCTGGCCACAAACTGCTGCCACGAGGCATGGGCAAGTTGCAGCACTCGCTCAAAATCTTATCGCCAGAACACATCAAAAGTCAAAGTTTTTGCTTAACAGCAACCACAGCCAAAGCAACAACAACATTTGAATCAACAGCAACAACAAAAACCTCCACTCGACAATATTTTTCATGCTAAAAGACTTTTAAGCTGTCAACAACGGCGCTCATAAAAATCGACCACCGAACTGGACAGCTGGACAACTGCAGCACAGAAACTTGCCAAGTTGCCAAGTTGCCCAACTGCTGCCCAACAGAGTCAAACTGTCTGCCATTGTTTCATGCATTTAATGTAGCCCGAACTGCACGACACTCGCCTGCCTACCAGGCTGATCCAACACGGCTCAGACTAGGATCATGTCAAGAGGTTAGCCACGAAGTGGGCCACATTCCACACACGACTTCAAATATATTTTACTCAATTTACCTATATTCTCTACAAATTCTATTTATCTATCTTTTTCTCCCTCTCTCTCTCTCTCTCTTTCTCTCTCTCTCTCTCTCTCTCGGTCTCCTTCTGTGAAAATATACCCCATTCTATATGATTTTAATGGAAGGAAGTAATGCTTACATAAAAATCAAATAGTGAAGCCAATAAACAGAATAAGAGATAATAAACAGTATAAGATGTAAACAATAAAAAGTGATAGAGAGGGAAAAAGTAAGAGAGAGAGAGAGAGAGATTCATGGATTAATTTAAAACGAGCTTAAGAAATAAGTGAGAGAAACGTAAACATATAAAGATCATAAATAATATTAAT